>CM074727.1:13856911-13964411 GCA_037306005.1 Rhinophrynus dorsalis | reverse complement strand
TATATAACTTTGGACGTGCACCCAGGTTGGACTGTATTGCTATTAACAGTGAGTTCAACCATTTCCAGTGATGTGATATATATCTATATATATATATATATACATCTATATCTATATCTATCTATATATATATATATATATATATATATATATATATATTAGTGTAAAATCACCATCGATGGAGAATCAGTTTCTGTCCCTGGGACCCGGTAATTAACTCTAAAAACCTGAGTCTCCAGGGCAGATCCATAGATTTCCCACTTACATTTATCATTATTCCTGCTATTATCACTCACAGACAACTCTCTAGGAACAGAAATTCTGTGAGTTTCCTGATACATAAAAGTGTGAAAAAAATAAAGACAATAATGGTCATTTGCCTCTGGAACCATATCGCAAAATATCATAGGCAAGATGAAAAATAAATGAAAACTACAGGCGATTAGATGGTACATATTATACACCTGCAGAATATGTGAAGTCAAACAGGAAGTTGACTGTCACTTTAAGATCTACACCCCCGATATGACAGGAAGGAGAAACACACAAGGATAAAAACATACCTGACTTGGCACATTGGATCATGGGTAACAAGAGGACAATTATGGAAATTATTGGGCCCATCAGGAGCAGTAAATATGTAAGATCTGCAATATGTGAATAATCAGTTATTAGTACAGTTTAAATGGACAGTTTTGCATCAAATTGGGCTAAAATGAACTGAGGACGAATGGAACCAATTAGCACCGTAATCGCAAAGACAAACATTGAAGAAATTCTTGGGCAAACTACTTGCACGCTACTCCAAAAAAACAGGCCTCGCCCCAGTCAGAATACATGTCCAGTACATACCTCCCAACATTGCAAATCGCCAAACAGGGACACTCTTGTTTTAGGTCAGTGGTAGGGTGACCACATGTTCCGGATTGCCCGGGACAGTCTCGGATTTTAAGTGTGTGCCCCTTGTCCCGGGCAGTCCCCTTCCGGGACAATAGAAAGTCCCTGAATGAAGACTACAGAGCACAGATACATATTTTCTACTATGACAGAAAGTGATGTCTCTGTTGGGCTACAAGAAAATGGCTTTTAGACAGAGCTCAAACATTAGCGAACTGAGCTTTGCACTGCAGCTCCCGATTGATGCCCATATCATTTTGTGTTTTAGTGTAATGCTAATCTAAGGCTTTAGGCTTGATGTACGTTTTCTTGTAGTCCACAACAGCCATTGCTTTCTGTCAGAGCAGTCAGTTGGCAGTTCTCCCTCTAGTGTTCAGACCTCTGTGGTGCGCTCTTCTCTCCGCATTGTCCCTAAATGGCAGAAATGAAATGCGGTCACCCTAGTCAGTGGTTCTCAACTCCTGTCCTCAGGACCCACTAACAGGCCAGGACTTAGTGATTTCTCTGCTAGAGCACTGGTGTGGTGATCAGAGGCTCATTCACATTGATTAACTCACCTGTGTTCCAACAAGGAAATCATCAAATCCTGGTCTGTTAGTGGGTCCTGAGAACTGGAGTTGAGAACCACTGTTTTAGGTGTTGTTGTTGGGGGCGGGGCATTTCTGAGAATTTTTAGGTTAATGTATGACCTATCAACACCTCTTTGTGTAACTGAATAAATGTTTTAGAACAAGACCAAAGTATTTTATTTACACAGACTAATTTATAAACACATATACTGAATCTAAACAAGCATTAATGTGAGCTTTACTGCTGTGGAGCTCCAATTAATCTTCATGGTATTTGGTCCATACAGAGTTTTATTTCAATACTGTCAGAGTTGTAGTTCAATAGTAATTGAATGATAAAGTATCCCCCTCCAGCCCCTTTTACCTAGTGTATGACACCTCCCCTCACATGTGGAATCTGAACTCTTGACCGGATAGATCACAGCAAGGAACACTCTTCTTACTGTGAGCATAAGGAAAACCCTGCCCCCTTGACAGGTTTTTCAGGTTTGTCTTTTTGATCACTGAAGATTGTCCCTCTTTGAGATCCATCCGGACAGTCTTCCTGCTCTGAGGTGAGCTGTGTTCCATTAGTAAAAGGGGCGGGAGGGGGATACTTTATCATTTAATTACTCTTGTGCTACAACTCTGACAGTATTGATCTATCTATCTATCTATCTATCTATCTATCTATCTATCTATATATATCTATATCTATCTATATATATATATATATATATCTATATCTATATATATATATATATATATATATATATATATATATATATATATATATGTGTGTGTGTGTGTGTTTTAGAGATATATTGATGATATTTTAATCGTTTAGGAAGGAGATGCTGAAACACTTAACCAGTTCTTAGAATATATGAATACTAATTCTCTTAATCTAAAGTTTACTAGTCAGTGTAGTGAGAGACAAATAGAATTTTTATCTGAACACCTAAGGAACATTGAATTGGGGGTGGAAAATCATAGCGTCCCAAGGCACTTTAAAGAATGCCATTCAGGAAGAAAAGAAGAACTATGGGTTACGGCTATAGATTGTGTACCAATCGATAGAATAGGGGGTGATAGGGTGCTGAGATCGAGACAATTGGATCTACCAGCTGGGATGCTTAGAACCAGGAGGTCTAAATATAGACATAGACCTGGCAGCATTTATCTGAAGCGCCCCAGCGGATATGATCCTTTTTATTCAAACAATTTCTTCACATCAGTGTTTGGAGTTATGGTTCTTAAAGACTATTATTATTTTAAGAATGTTTTTAAATTTTTTTAAATGATTATTCTAAAGAAATTACTTATTTAAAACGTGATAATTTATAATCTACAGTGGAGATAGGTAGGAAAAGATATGATATTTAAGATATGCTAATTTATTTAGACACTTTTCTAGTAAATGATGTAGCCCTTTTAAACTCTTGGAGATAGTTCTAAGTGTTTTTTAATAGATTTCTTAATAGTAATATTTTTAAATATGTTTAACACAGTTTTTAATGATGTAAATGTTAGATATAGGGAGTAGGTATTTGGAGAGTTAGAAATGAGTGTCTAAGGATGCAGGATCCCTAAAATAGCGGATGAGGTTTACTGAATAGTGCCATGAAGGGTTCCAAATACTCTGAAAGGGTTAACCTTCCTTGGGGATAATAATTTGAAAAATACGAGGTGTTAAGAGAGAGTTCCACTAGATGGCCTCAGTTACCCTTGACAAAGCCGGCAGGAGACGGGCGGTACGCGTGGGGAAGTTTCTAATATCTATGATTGTCTTTGTTGTTCGTGATTGAAGATTGTTTGGAGAAGGAGGAAAAAAGAATATACTGTAGGGTGTTATTGTCGGTGGTGTGGTTCTAGCACTACCGCTTTATACCTGGAGTAACTGGATTACTGCAGAATTACCGAGGACTGTGAAAGGTTAAAGTATCATTAAAGGGATAGTAATACTTCGTTTTAAGTTTATTTTATTTTGTAGGCATTAAAAAAACATAAAGAATGATATAAGTCTTATCTCTCAAACCTTTATGGTTTAAGAGATATTCACAAGCAAAGTTTCCCCCTTCCGTCCCTTTTTTCTAGTGTAAGCCATCTCTTCTCAGATGTGGATCAGGTTGTATGACCAGAGAGATAACAGCAGGGGACAATCTTCTTTGTATGAAAACAATGAAAGCCCTTCCCCCCTTGACAAGTTTTTCAGCTTTTTCCCTTATCTTAATTGAAGATTGTCCCTCTCTGGAGTCTACCTGGGCATCTCCCTTCTGATCTGGCTGAACGGGGGTGGGATACTTTGCTTGTGAATATCTCTTAAACCATAAAGGTTTGAGAGATAAGACATATCGTTCTTCATGTTTTTTTAATGCCTACAAAATAAAATAAAGATACAACAAAGTATTACTATCCCTTTAAGTTGAGGCCGGGGCTAAACGGGTTAAGTGACATAAAGCTAGCACTGACAGATAGAAAAGAGAGTCCTCTGATTACTGCTATGTGATTGTGTCTGATTTTAAAGGGATAGTAATACCTCATTATTACTATCCTCCATGTTGTAGCCCTTAAAATTCTGAATTCAACAATACCAGCCGTATCTCTCAAACCTTTATGGTTTGATAGATATCCGCTTTCAAAGTTCCCTCTTTTTGCCTTTCCCCTGACGTCAGCGTTCTAGCTGAGAGCCGGGGAATACGTTCAGTGAGCAAGCGGCGGCTCTGCAGCAGTCCTGAGATCGCGTTATAGAAACAGAAATCCTTCACTAAAGTGGTCTTCCAAGTGTGCTTGGTTTGCCCTTGTTTTGCAGGCACACGTGGAAGGCCATTTCAATGAAGGATTTCTGTTTCTATAACAAGATCTCAGTACTACTGCAGAGCCGCCGCTGCCGGTCCCGGGACCGGATTCCCCTTCTCTCAGGTAGAACGCCGACGTCAGGGGCAGACAAAAAGAGAGAACTTTGAAAGTGGTTATATCTCAAACCATAAATGTTTGAGAGATACCGCTGGTATTGTTGAATTCAGAATTTTAAGGGCTACAACGTGTGGGATAGTAATAATGAAGTATTACTATCCCTTTAAATTTGTAAGTGCATTTCCTTATGATTGGGGGGGGGAGTGTTGAATAAACTCTGCTTTTTAGATTCCTTCTGTTTTTTTGCGCCTTGTTTCTGCAGAATCACTTTATGTTGGTGTGAGAAAGGAGCACACTATAAGAGGCTTCAACATAAGGAATCAGAGGCGATGCTGAGGCTCTGTGGGGAAGAACGTGGATATTGGAGTGACTGTTAGGGTGACCACGGGTCCCGGAACGTCCGGGACTGTCCCTTATTTCAGGGCTATGTCCCGCGTCCCGGGTCCCCTTCAACCGGGACAATGAAATGTCCCGGAATGAAGGCAAGCCGCCCTGGATGTCAGCCTGCAAGCGGTGTGTCACATCATGGACGCCGCTCGCGGCGTCCATGATATGACACACCGCTTGCAGGCTGACATCCAGGGCGGCAATGCAGCTTACCTGGAGGCAAGCGCTCTAGTAATACAGAGCGCTGGGAGATGACATCACTCCCAGCGCTCTGCATTACTGGCCATTACCGCGCGGGAGCTTCAGCTCTGTGCCGGAGGAGGCACAGAGCACATTCTACGCCGCTAGACCACCAGGGACTTAAGGTATGACGGGGCAACTAGGGTGACCACGTCCCGGAATGGCAGAAGGGAAATGTGGTCACCCTAGTGACTGTGCCATTCTTCACCCTTTCATCAATTCATCTGTTTTCATCTCATTTGTGTGACTGAGACTAAGTGTTTGTACTAGGTTGAACCTAGGGGTGACCACATTTCCATTCTTCCATTCTGGGACATGTGGTCACCCTAGTCCCACGTCTGAGGCTCCCGCTGGCGCTGACCATCTTTCTGAGGCTGACACAGAGAAGAGTGGGAACTCTTACTCCGTGTCGGCCTCAGAAAGATGGTCAGCGCTGGCGGGAGCCTCAGCCGCGGGTCTCACTTGCAGCGCCAGCATACCTGCTCCATCCCAGCTGTCTCGCACTCACCAGTCCAGCCAGCCAATGAAATGTATTTGCAATATGGTCCTCATTGGCTGGCTCAGCCAGCCAATGAGGACCATATAGCAAATACATTTTATTGGCTGGCTGGACTGGTGCGTGTTGCTCCATTCCGGGACTCTTTGTTGTCCCGGTGGGAGGTGACCCGGGACGCAGGACACAGACCCCCAATAAGGGACAGTCCCGGGCATTCCGCGACGTGTGGTCACCCTAGTTGAACCTGGTATTATTGAACAGTTATTGAGGACGTCTTGGGACCTTTTGCTGTAATATTACTTGGTGCCCTGTGGGGTGGATATATGTGTGGGGCCATATATTAGGCTGTACACGTAGATCCACATCTATACATATCTTTTGGGTGATTGAGGCATGTAATGGTGCCAATCTCCTTACTAGTAATGGTGCCATTGGGCTGCACGGTGCACTAATAATGCATTAGGTTGCTCCAAACCCCAGGCCTCATGCTTAACCCCTTTAGCACCAGAAGACTGAACAACGCATTGCAAAGCAACTAAGAAGAAATATTGCAGTTCTGGATGAGACCAACTGTACCACAGGGGGGACAAATACATTTTCCCCAAATTCCTATTGTTCTTAACCCTTTGAGTGCAGAGAGAAAATCAATGCCTTGTGTTGTGAGGTGTTTGATACCTCTCTGGCACTCAAAGGGTTAACAGGACTTTCAATTGAAGTTTCATTTCAAACAATGCCGCAGTCTGTTTGTACCTCTTGAACTTGACGAATACACTCACTGGTGGCCTTTGAAAAGGGGTGTTACTCCTTTAAGTGAGAAAAAAAATGAATGCTTTTGGCACTCTGAGGGTTAAGCATTTAGCCGTATACCTTGATGAATGTGACAGGTACTTTCCAGCTATCTGTTTTGCTGACACTGTAAACTGTCAATCGGTAAGGCGCGGACTGACCCATTGTTTTACTCCGTGTTTATCTAAAACTAGAGGAGAAATAGCACTGGTCAAATAATCCATTAACCCCCTAAGTGACAGAAGGGTGCGCAAAGCAATGAGTTGTGTACTCCCTCTGGCACACAAAGGGTTAAGGTTCCAAATTCTATGACCCTTCCTTCTACCTTGGATGAAACTCCAATCAGTTTTCTTTGAACAAGCCAACCCCCCCTCCCCCTTAAAGAGATAGTAATGTCTTATATAAATAAAAAAGTAATAGTGTAGAGTAGATAATAGAAAAATAAATCTATCAATGCCAACCTTTACGGCTTGAGAGGTATAACGTTTTAAAGTCCCCCCCCCCCACACTGATGTCGACTGTAAAGCTGACAGCAGGAGATTCGTGTCAGTTGTCTCGAGGCGGCTCTTCAGTAGTGTTGAGCGAGCACCCCGATGCTCGGGTGCTCTGACCGAGCACCACCGGAGGCTCGAGTGCTCGGCCGAGCACCCGAGCCCCATTGACTTCAATGGGGCGACACGAGCATTACACCAGGCACCCCCTGCTCTGATGAGGGGAGGGTGCCTGGTCAATGCCCCCCTTCATCTCCACAATGCCCCTCTTCCACAATGTCCCCCTTCATCTCCACACTGTCCCCCTTCATCTCCGCAATGCCCTGGGGTGTCATGGGCTACGACATGCTGTGATCAGGCCAGGATCATGCCAGTCTTGTTTCAGTCAGTTTCAGTCTTCCTCACCGGCGAACCGGCACGTGATCGCTCACATGTACCGGTTCAGCCAATGAAATGGCTCTGGTCAGGGGAGGGCTGGTCTGGGGGGCAATTGCCCCCTGGGCTGGTCATATGCCTGGGCTGGTAGGCCACTGCATCTCACTAAATCTCCCAATTGCTGCTGTAAATGGAGCTACACTAGTGATACCACAGAGGAACAATCCAAATGGAGCTACACTAGTAGCATAAACCATTTCCCTTGTAAGCTCTATAGTATCAATCAATCAAAGTAAGTTTTACTTAAAGGGACAGTAATACTTAAAATGTAAAAAAATATATGTTGTAGGGTTTATCCCCCTGAGTAAAACAAGAGTACTCCCACTGCTGAGAGGTGTTTCATTCAAAAGTTATCAATTTTCAAAGTTGAATTTTTTAGGTGCAATATCACAGTGGCCTGAAATTGTACAGTGGCGCTGTTGCTACACCATCCTATGGAGATTTATGGTCCCGGGACCAGAGCTGTCCATAGGATCGTGTAGCAACAGCGCCACTGTACAATTTCAGGCCACTGTGATATTGCACCTAAAAAATTCAACTTTGAAAGTTAATAACTTTTGAATAAAACACCTTTCAGCAGTGGGAGTACTCTTGTTTTACTCAGGGGATAAACCCTACAACATATTTTTTTTTACATTTTAAGTATTACTATCCCTTTAAATTGTAAGCTTTGTAGTGGCGCACTAGTGTAGCCCAATTTCAACTGTAAGCTCTGTGGTATCACGTGATTTACATCACAACATTGATGCCAATTTTAAAATTAACAAACAGGGGTGGGCTGGAACAGTGGCCTGGAACGATAATAGAAATGGGCCATTTGAATGTATTTGCCCCCTGGGCCACAAATTGCCAGCCCTCCCCTGGCTCTGGTCCTCTTTTAAGGGGTTAAAAAAGACACCTCAAAAATGTCCGTAATGTCCCACCCACCAGTCACACATCTGTCAACATCATTTAACTGTTTGAGTGCGTACGAGGTATCCAACTCAATGCGCTGGGCACTCAAAAGAGTTAAAAGAAAACCGTTCCTCTTCGGCCTTGTGAAATGCTGGGAAATATGTGAATGCATGCTCTGAACTGGGAGGGAGCTAGCTTACACCAGTAATGTATTCAGCCCCTCCTGCTGTCTGCTGCCAGTTTTGATTGCATTACTTGTAAACAGTTCTCCTGTCACAAGACTACAGCAGATGTCAGACTCCCTTAACCCCTTAAGGACCGGACATTATGGGACATTTCCGTCCCATAACGTCCGCGTAGGGGCACGTTGACGGGCCGGTACACGTGACCTGTCACGTGTATCGGCGCGTCACTGTGGGGCTTGAAATAGATCGCTCCGATCTTGGAGCGGTCTATTTCATGCCCCATTTTTACTTACAGCGCTCCCGGTAGAGCGCTGAAAGTAAAATGTACGTGACGTACCAGGACCGTCAAGGGTCTTTCAAGAAAGTTTACCCTTGACGGTCCTGGTACGTCAAGGGTCCCTAAGGGGTTAACCCCTAGGCTGCTATGTATATATATATATATATAAACACCCAACATTTCCTGGGGGTGTGCGTGGAAGTCAGGGCATTACAGAGAACTGCATATTATTTATTTCTACCTTTCAATACGCCCTTGACAAATGACATACAAAATGTTAGGGGTTCCCCAAAAATACAAGATTCCATGTTAGGGGTTCTTTAACTGCTTAAAGACCATATCTATCTATCTATCTATCTATCTATCTATCTATCTATCTATCTCATATCTATCTATCTATCTATCTATCTATCTGTCTGTCTGTCTGTCTGTCTGTCTGTCTGTCTATCTATCTATCTATCTATCTATCTATCTATCTATCTATCTATCTATCTCATGTCTGTCTCTAGAATCCTACGACCATATCCCTTTAAATCACAGAGGGTTATAGAACGTTCCTTCTACAGGACAGGAATCCGTGGAACCCTGCAGTGTGTGTTTTTAATGTTTCATTGATTTTAAAGGGATATGTCCCCTTAGCCTCACACAGAATAGAAACAAATTGTACAAGCTGTCAATCACTTTTGAGGCTTTTGCACAATATTTTTAACTCCATAAATGCCAGAAACGGCTCCAGTGTTTTGCTTTGCAATGTGTAGGCGCTCTCTGTAGCATTCGAGGAATTATAAATGACCACATGCAAATCCTGGATTTAATTCCATAAGGTGCAGAAATGGTACGTAAAGCATTGTTTTCCAATGTATTGCGCAGCCCTCTGATCCTAATACGGTTAACCCTTTGAGTGCCAGAGGGGTATGCAACGCAATGTATGCATAAATGTAAAGATATTCTTAGACTTCATAGTGCAAATGACAACAAATAGCATATTGTGCATAGTTATTTCCAGAAACACATACCTCCCAAGTGTCCCTCTTTAGGAGGGACAGTCCCTCTTTTAGACCCATATCCCTCTGTCCCTCTTTCCCACCCTGGTGTCCCTCTGTTTAGGAGATCAGACTGTGTGGTGTGTATAGAAGTGTATCACCCTGGTGTCCCTGTGTTTAGGAGATCAGACTGTGTGGTGTGTATAGAAGTGTATCACCCTGGTGTCCCAGTGTGTAGGAGATCAGACTGTGTGGTGTGTATATAAGTGTATCACCCTGGTGTCCCTGTGTTTAGGAGATCAGACTGTGTGGTGTGTATAGAAGTGTATCACCCTGGTGTCCCTGTGTTTAGGAGATCAGACTGTGTGGTGTGTGTATAAGTGTATCACCCTGGTGTCCCTGTGTTTAGGAGATCAGACTCTGTGGTGTGTATATAAGTGTATCACCCTGGTGTCCCTGTGTTTAGGAGATCAGACTGTGTGGTGTGTATAGAAGTGTATCACCCTGGTGTCCCTGTGTTTAGGAGATCAGACTGTGTGATGTGTATATAAGTGTATCACCCTGGTGTCCCTGTGTTTAGGAGATCAGACTCTGTGGTGTGTATAGAAGTGTATCACCCTGGTGTCCCTGTGTTTAGGAGATCAGACTGTGTGGTGTGTGTATATAAGTGTATCACCCTGGTGTCCCTGTGTTTATGAGATCAGACTGTGCGTTGTGTATATAAGTGTATCACACTGGTGTCCCTGTGTTTAGGAGATCAGACTGTGTGGTGTGTGTATATAAGTGTATCACCCTGGTGTCACTGTGATTAGGAGATCAGACTGTGTGGTGTGTATAGAAGTGTATCACCCTGGTGTCCCTGTGTGTAGGAGATCAGACTGTGTGGTGTGTATATAAGTGTATCACCCTGGTGTCCCTGTGTTTAGGAGATCAGACTGTGTGGTGTGTATAGAAGTGTATCACCCTGGTGTCCCTGTGTTTAGGAGATCAGACTGTGTGGTGTGTATATAAGTGTATCACCCTGGTGTCCCTGTGTTTAGGAGATCAGACTGTGTGATGTGTATATAAGTGTATCACCCTGGTGTCCCTGTGTTTAGGAGATCAGACTGTGTGGTGTGTATATAAGTGTATCACCCTAGTGTCCCTGTGTTTAGGAGATCAGACTGTGTGGTGTATGCATAAGTGTATAATATTGTTCTACAGCAATAAAACTCACATTATTGTTTGTTTAAACGTCAGTACATGTGTTTATACATTAGTCTGTGTAAATAAAATACTTTGGTATTGTTATAAGTAATTTTTTAGGTTAAACAAGGAGGTGTCAATAGGTAATGAAATAGCCTAAAACTTCCCACCAGTGACGCTCCCAGCAACACCCCCTAAAACACAAGTGTCCCTCTTTGGCAATTTGAAATGTTGGGAGGTATGGAAACATACATTAGAAACTCAACGTTAACCCTTTGAGTGCCAGAGGGGTTCGCGACGCATTGCAGAGCAATGCGTTGCGTACCCCTCTGGCGCTCAAAGGGTTAATCTTTTCATCAAAATGCTCACGGAAAAAAAACAGAGGCATACCGACCGAGCTGGTTAACATGTCGCCCAGGTTGAGAACATTTTGAGCGCCAGAGGGAGCAATGCGTTGCTTAGCTCTCTGGCACTCAAAATGTTAATGACCCTCTGCTTGTTAGAGGAACAGTACGATGCATAGATGAGACTTTGACTGAGGTTGCAAAAAAATACAAAAAAAAAACCCAAAGCAAAAAAATAAACCATTAGAAAGCTACGTAGGAGAAATCAGACGTCAGAGTTTACAGAATTATGTGCGTTTTGCCTGAGGAGTAATGAAATAAGGATTTAATCAACACCTGCACCCCCCGTCCTATCAGATAGATGGTATATACAGTACCTTGGAAGAAGACTTGATTCGAGTCCGAATGCTTAGCACTAGTAATAATCTGCAGTGTATATCCTCTGCATAAATCACTTTCACTTTCAAGCTATGTAAATGTGCTCCTCCCGTTTCATGAATATGGAAACAGATATTTTACTGCACGGGAGTATTCAGTAGTCACCCATTTACATATACATGCACCCAGAATCTGGTTTCAGGAGGCTCCACCTTGAGTTACAAATGTATATATGTATGTATCTTTATTTATACAGCGTCAGTGCCATACATGTACACATCACTTTACAGAAATCGTAATAGTACAATACAGAAATACAGGGCTGGGTTAAAGGGATAGTAATACTTAAGTATTACTAATCCCTATATTAAAGACATATCCTATATAATAATTCGTTAAATAGTGTGTAACGCCGCGACATGCGCAGTAGACACTGCTGTGCGTGCTGCAGGCATGCGCAGTACAGACTGCCCGCGCAGTGGCTGATACAGAGCTGGGTGCTCCGAAGGAGCGTCCAGCTCTGTATCAGCCGTGGCGCGGACAGTCTCTACTGCGCGTGACTGCCCCGTGACCGGATGGCTGTGACACTGTGGCCCGTGTACCGGGCTGTTCAACTAGTTAAAAATAAATGTATTGCCCCCAGTGTCATCTCTCAAACCTTTATGGTTTGAGAGATAATCGCTCCTAAAGTTGCCCTCTCCCTCCCACTTCTCCATAGTCAGCGTTGTAGCTGACTGAAGGGAAGAAAGTCGTACGACTTTCAGGCGGCTCTCCAGCACAGCCGCGATCGCGTTACTAAAAAAGAAAACTTTCACTGAAATGTTCTTCTACATGTGCTTGGCTTGCAAGCACATGTAGAAGACCGTTTTAGTGAAAGTTTTTTTTTTTTTTTAATTAACTCGATTGCAGCTCGAATTTCCCTGAGTCAGCTAGAATGCTGACTACGTGGAAGGGGGAGGGAGAGGGCAACTTTAGAAGTGATCATCTCTCAAACCATAAAGGTTTGAGAGATGACACTGGGGGCAATACCTTTTTTTAAGTAGTACTTTGCTATAGGGATTAGTAATACTTAAGTATTACTATCCCTTTAAAGACATATTAAAAATAAATGTATTGCCCCCAGTTTAATCAGTTCAACCCTTTATGGTTTGAGAGATAATCGCTCCTAAAGTTGCCCTCTCCCTCCCCCTTCCCCGTAGTCAGCGTTCTAGCTGACTGCAGGGAAGCCTGCTGTATGACCGTCAGGCGGCTCTGCAGCACAGGCATGATTGCGTTAATAAAAAATAAATCTTTCACTGAAATGGTCTTCTACGTGTGATTGGTTTGTGCTTGGTTTGCAAGCACACGTAGAAGACTGTTTTAGTGAAAGATTTTTTTTTTATAAACGCGATCTCGGCTCTGCTGCAGAGCCTCCTGATGATCTATGACCGGATTTCCCTTCAGTCAGCTAGAATGCTGACTACGGGGAAGGGGGATGGAGAGGGCAAGTTTAGGAGCGATTATCTCCCAAACCATAAAGGTTTGAGAGATGACACTGGGGGCAATACATTTATTTTTAATGTCTTTAATATAGGGATTAGTAATTAGTAAGTATTACTATCCCTTTAACCCAGTCCTGTATTTCTGTATTGTAATATTACTATCTCTTTAAGATCATCAGGCTAAAGTGTGATCACTGCATTATTAGCAATGCGTTGTGTACCCCTCTGTCACTCAAAGGGTTAACCACAATATCTTCCACTTAGATCATCTGGGCAGAAAATCCTAATGTCCGCTTTGAACATGGGCAGATGGTAAATTTTATATGGGAGGATGCAATAAAATCCCCTTTTGCAGGATAGTTTTAACCTTTGAATGTTTACAATACCACCATAAGCGTTCAGCGTTCAGTCAGGGGAGGAGGAGGGAGGGGGGAACTTTGAGCGCTATCATCTCTCAAACCATAAGGGGGCAATAAGTTTCTTTTTAACAAAGCTACAATATGGGGATTAGTAATTTGCACGTATTACTATCCCTTGAATGAAGACTTGCGAAACAATTGTTTCTGTCCTAAAAAGATAAAAATCGTCTCACACCTTTAGACTTCGTTCTCACCGGGGTCCTCTCCAGAGCAGTTGTCTGAACAAGGTAGATAACTTCTCCCCCTTCCCAGTTAAAAGTGTCCCCCTCCTTTCCACAGACCCAATCTCCTTCCTTCTGGTATCTCCTGTATAGCTCCATTACAATAGTAAACTGTGTGCTATTACTAGTGTAACTTCATTTCAACTGTAAGCTCTGTGATATCACTTTCCTTACTTCACAGCATTAATATCAAGTATACATTTAAAGGGATAGTAATGTTTCACAATAAAAACAGCTCCATTTAATCTTCATAGTATTTGGGCCATGGAGACTGTTATTTCAGTACTGTCAGAGTTGTAGCACAAGAGTAATTGAATGATAAAGTATCCCCCTCCCGCCCCTTTTACTGATGTAACACTGCTCACCTCAGAGCAGCAAGACTGTCCGGATGGATCACAGAGAGGGACAATCTTCAGTGATCATAAGGGAAAAACCTGAAAACCTGTCAAGGGGGGCAGGGTTTTCCTTATGATCACAGTAAGAAGATTCTCCCTCGCTGCGATCTGTCCGGTCAAGAGACCAGATTCCACATCTGAGGGGAGGTGTCTTACACTAGGTAAAAGGGGAGGGAGGAGGATACTTTATCATTCAACTACTCTTGTACTACAACTCTGACAGTATTGAAATAACACTCTCCATGGTCCAAATACTATGAAGATTAATTGGAGCTGCTGTTTTTGTGAAACATTATTGTCCCTTTAAGGTACTCACAAGCTTCACTGACTTAAAAAACTATTGATAACATCACATACAGCAAATACCATTTAGCACGTCAAGCTGTAAATCTTTTAGAAAATGACACTGGGGTTTCCCGCTCAGCGAGGCTACACTTGCATAGACACCAGACACTACTAATCATTTGTCACTATCTAACTCAAACCGGTTATAAAACAACCATTGTAATGCACAGAGGCATAACTAAAAGACACCGGGACCTGGTGCAAGAATTGCCATGGGCCCCCCCTGACCACATTGGCCCCCCTCAACTACATTGGCCACCTCCACATTGACCCTTCCATAATGCCCCTCATTCTCCACAGTGGCCCTTCATCTCCACATTGCCCCTCTTTCTCCATATTGCCCCTTCCACAATGCCCCCATCACAATGCCCCTCATTCTCCACAATGCCCCTTCCACATTGCCCCTCTTTCTCCATATTGCCCCTTCCACAATGCCCCATCTCCATATTGCCCCTCAATCTCCATAATGCCCCTTCCACAATGCCCCTCATTCTCCACAATGCCCCTTCCACATTGCCCCTCTTTCTCCATATTGCCCCTTCCACAATGCCCCATCTCCATATTGCCCCTCAATCTCCATAATGCCCCTTCCACAGTGCCCCTCGCTCTCCACAATGCCCCTTCCACATTGCCCCTCTTTCTCCATATTGCCCCTTCCACAATGCCCCATCTCCATATTGCCCCTCAATCTCCATAATGCCCCTTCCACAGTGCCCCTCGCTCTCCACAATGCCCCTACTGACCGCCCCCCTCCTCCTACCTCGAGTCCCTGGTGGTCTAGTGGTGAGTCAAGCTCCAGCGCGGTTGTTAGTAATGCAGAGCGCTGGGAGATTATGTCATCTCCCAGCGCTCTGCATTACTAGAGCGCCGGCCTCCGGGAGATCACTTGTGCTACGTGTGCGTGACGAGGGGGTCGCAGGGGGCGGCCGGGCCCCTGAGAGCGACCCCTATTGTTACGCCACTGGTAATGCAATCTCTCAAGACATTTTACACAAACCACAACAACTAAAAATACACTATAACATACAGTAATGTCATATACAGTGAAACACTTATCTTACTCTAACAAACTCTGACCTTGCCAATAAAACCACACAAAACTACACTACATTACATTTATTATAAAGAAACACCTACATCATTACTAACAAACCTTTACTAACACAAAGGCAATACATAATTTATGACACAGTAATACAAAACAACACGGACAATAAAGGAAGAATATTCTTTATAGATTCACCAGGAGGAACTGGCATAAGTTTCATTATTAAACTGCTGACTGCACACTTTCGATCAAGACGTCTACTTGCATTATCATGTGCATCCTCCGGAATCACTGCTACATTAAAGTGGACCTCTCACATAGATATAAGGAATGCTCATTAGTTAGAGCTAGAGATGCACCGATACCGATTTTTGAAGACCGAGTACGAGTACCGATACTTTTTTCAAGTACTCAGCGATACCAATTACCGATACTTTTTTTTGCGGTCATTTGCCAGTTTTCCAAGTACCTATATGCTTTAGGTACTTGGAAAACTGGCAAATGACCGCAAAAAAAAGTATAGGTAATTGGTATCTGTGAGTACTTGAAATATATATATATATATATATATATATATATATATATACATACACACACACACCACCTCTTGATTCTCCCCTTTTGACTCTTTCTCCCCCACTTGATTCCCACCTTTTGCTTCATTCTCCCCCTCTTGAGCTCCCTCCTTTTGCCTTGGCTTTTTCTCTTTGTTTTGATCCCCCTTTCTCTCCCTCCTTGACTCTTGATCCCACTCTTTTACCTCTCTCTCCCTCCTGATCCCCCCTCCTTTTGCCTCTTCTTGGCCCCCCTCCTTTTGTCTCCTGATTCTTCCTCCTTTTGCCTCTTTCTCCCTCTTGACCCCACTCTCTGCCTCTTTCACCACCCGCTGCCCCATCTTGCCTCCCTTTCCCTCCTCTGCCGGGTGCTCACTGTTCTCTCGCGAGCCCCGGCAGAGGGCAGCGTCGGAGCGTTGCCATGGTAACCCGCAGCAATGCTCTGACGCTGCAGGAGTGAGAGAGGTGATCGGGGAGCATTGTGAGCAGCTCCCCGGGCTCCCTCTCTGCAGCACCGACCCTGACACAGGGTATAGGTGCTGGCATCGGCCGCATTTGCGCGAGTACAAGTACTCGCGCAAATGCTGGTATCAGCACCGATACCAATACTAGTATCGGTATCGGTGCAACCCTAGTTAGAGCATTTAGGGAAAATGTTTAAAACGTTGTTCATTTAAAAAAAAAAAAACTTTATCTGCACAAAAATGAATGTTTAAAAAGCGCCCGGCAGCCTACTTCCGGCATGCCGAAGCTTGCTGAACTGCCTCTGCTCCCCTCCCTCCTCCGATGATGGAGGATGTCTGTTTCTAAGCTGGAGCAATCTCATTGGCTAGATATCGATCTCTGCCAATGAGATCGCTCCAGCTTAGAGAAAGAAAGCATCAGTCATCGGAGGATGCTGGGTAGTGGGACAGGAGCAGAGGCAGTACTGCAAGACGGAAGTAGGCTGCCGGGCACTTTTTAAACATTAAGTTTTGCGCAGATAACGCTTTTTGTTTTATTTTTTAAATGGACAACGTTTTAAATGTTTTCACTAAATGCTCTAACTAATGAGCATTACTTATATCTATGTGAGAGATCCCCTTTAATTTCAGGAGGATGCACTACACACTCATGATTTAAATTACCTCTAAATCTCACTTTTCAAAAGCTTCCCACTTACAACATTAGTCTGGGTACACATCTTGCATCAGGCATCGCTTATAGTTTGGTATCAATGTACAATGTCTCACAAAGCTGCAGTAGAAGCAATCAATGTCACACTACAAGATCTGTGAAACAACACAGCACTTATTATTGAAGGAATTACAGTTCTACTATTCATAGGCAAACACTAACGGTTATTCGAAAAAGGGACAAGAGCTAATGAAATCAATGCTTGCCTCATATCTTAACCCTTATGGATACATGTTACTAAACTATCACTTACCAAAAACATTTGCATTCAACAGCAAATAAACATAAGCCAAGATGTTTTTGCAAAAATACAGCTACAAATAGGAATTGGGGCATTTCTATACAACAACACAGATGACATCACTATGCCAAAACACATGGGGAACACAATCCTCACACTACCAGCCCTCTTCCTTGAACTCCAACATTAAAAATATCTTATACTATAATTCGCTAGGCTGTGAAGCTCCCTGTGTGTGTAACACGCACATGTGCAGTAGAGACTGCCGGAACGATGCAGTCATGCGCAGTAGAGACTGGCCGAACGTGCTGATCCGGAGCAGGGCGCTCCGAACAGCCCACCTCCTGTCTCCGATCCCAGCTCCGGGGCAGCAGCTGAGGCCACTGGGTGGCACTTTAGCCTGCGTACACAGGCTTTCACACTAGTTATACAATATAACACAACCTGGGTATGTGATTGAGCATGTCATAGGGAGAGGGTATGAACCATAAATAAGTACAGACACATCTACTTTTTGGGGTTAACAGACCACAGCTTTATTAAACCATTTTCACTCACATTATTATTATTATCATTTTCTTATTCAAACATAAGAATAATTAACCATTAACAATAATCAACCATTAACTGACAGTCCTTGCCAATCGGCTTTCCTTGAACCAAGCATGTCCCAATTGTATGGGCTCATGCTAACATTCTCACCTTCGTCAGCACTACAGCTGATCCCAATGTTCGTCAGCACTCAGAGCTGACTCTACCATTTCAGCACTTACAGCTGATTCTACCATTTTCAGCACTTGCAGCTGATTCCACCACTTTTCAGCACTTACAGCTGATCCCAACGTTCGTCAGCACTTACAGCTGACTCTACCATTTCAGCACTTACAGCTGATTCCACCATTTTCAGCACTTACAGCTGACTCTTGCCATTTCAGCACTTACAGCTGATGCCACCATTTTCAGCGCTTACAGCTGATTCTCAATGAATTACCCCATTGGACACTTTAGCTTCAATGGATAACTTCACCTCCCACGACCTAAGTCCGGGGCAAACTCCCAAATGGCTTCCTCCCGAGGATCATATTCCCTAACTTTACCCCATCCGTTATCGATCTCTACAAACCATGCAAGGACTATACGCCCAACTAGACTCACAATCACACCACACCACCATAAAGGGAGGGATACGTCCTCTGTCCCCTCCTTCTCCAAATAACAGCCCATTTCCTGTCACCAACCCTTTAAGCCCCTTTCCTTTACTTCTGTCATCATACACACTTCCTTTATGCATCAACCCTCCCCATGACATGCTTCCCCTCCTGTACCCTATGATCCCTTCCTGGGAATTTCTATCTAGCTCCTACTAATAACACTGCTGATAGGCCACTGAATTCTCAACTCACTTAAAGGGATAGTAATAATTCAATTAAACTGCAGCTCTGAGTCTCCTTTATATATTTTTAAACATGTAGCTCTATATTTAGCTACTTACAGTGTTGTAGTTCAAACGCTATTCCTGCAGAACGGTTCCACCTCCTACCCCTTCTGTCCGCGTCACTGATACTCTCTTCTGGTCGGGTGGAGTGCAGCGAGGGACAATCTTCAGTAAGCAAAGGAAAATCCTACCCTCCTTCATCAGTGGGTTGCAGGGTTTTCCTTATACTTACTGAGTGAAGATTGTCCCTCGCTGCATCCGTCCGATTCCAGGACCAGATTGCATCTCTAAGGGGAAGCAGCCAAAAGAGGAGAGAGGGGGAACCTTTCTGTAGGAACAGAGTTTGAACTACAACCTTGTAAGTAACTAAATACAGAGAAATGTGTTTAAAAATATATCAAGAAGACTCAGAGATGCAGTTTAAACGAAGTATTACTATCCCTTTAACCCACCAGATTCCCACCACACAAACCGTGGACACTGAAAGCTGGAACACCAGTCATTTTACTCAGAAATTTAGATCCAACTAAACTCTGAAATAGAACACACCTACAAATCACGCATTTGTATCCAAATATATTACAGTGTACTATTTTAACAGGATAAGCATAAGGAGAAACAATTCTTACTCCAAAGCACAATGACAAACACTTAACACTTGCGTTGCGTACCCCTCTGACACTCAAAGGGTTAAAGTAGCTGGAGTTGATTTACATACACCTTGATTCTCCCATGGACAACTATATGTTCATTAGGGACCAGGAACCAAACAGACACAAAAAATATAAAATGCAAAACATGTTTATTAAAGTAACAAAAAACAAAGCAGAATGGTGATCCAGGAACATAAACCAAAAGACAAGCCGGGGTCAGGAATCAAGGCGGGTACTCAGCCAACCCAGAGTCAGGAACACAGGAGTCAGCGATGTCAGGAACAAGCCAGGAGTCAGGAACACAGGAGTCAGCGATGTCAGGAACAAGCCAGGAGTCAGGAGCAAAAAGGATTGTCAGAGGAAGCCAGGTCATGCACAGATAAACAGGAACACAGGAGAATCCACAGCAGCCAGCAACAAACACAAGGACAACGAGGAAGTGAGCCAAGCTACTTGGCTGATAACAGTCAGGTGAGTAATCACAGAGTGGTCAGCTGATTCAGCCTGATCCAGGAAAGGGAAGGCATCAGCAATGGATAGCAGAGCTCTAGATTAGCTCAGACAGTAAAATCAACAGCAAAGTTAGAGCAGTTCAGCCAAACCTTGAAAATGTTTCACTGTCACAAGTAGGACACCCACAATCATTACGCATTTGGACTGAAGAGCAAGATAACATCACTAAAAACATTGGGTGTTATGCACTAAGGTGTGATGAAGTGGTGATAATGTGGAGATGATTTCTCCAGTGATATCACTTCTCCAATTCCTATGTTATTCTATGGAGCCAATGCACTAAGGTTTCTCCAGCTTTGGAGATCTTAGTGCATAAGCTCTCTAGAATAACATAGGTACTGGACAAGTGGTATCACTGGAGAAGTCATCTTCACATTATCACCCGTTTATTACGCTTTAGTAAATAATCCCCAATGTTTTTCAGAACTTCACATACACATGAAACACACTTTTACATTACATGATAGGTCCTGCTTAAAGAGGTCCATCTTTGATGTGATAATCAGGGTCCAACTATACTGGTATATACTGTAATGTCCCAGAGTTGAACATTTACATTTACCAGTCCTTTCTGGTATATGTTGCTTTAAGTTTAAAACATGGTTATTTATATATTTGTGTGATTGTATAATGTTGGTATAACTGTAATATTTTTGTTGTTCATGTGCCTTTAAGGTGAGCAGTGCAGAGGGTAACATGTGACCACAAGCGCCAATGAGGTTTTTACCCAGCAGCCCCCTGGTCTAGCCAGACAGGAAGGAGCAAGCTAGTGTGTGCTCAGTATAGAGGAGTCTAGTGAGGAAGTTGTGGAGAGAGGATGAGAGAGGAGAGTAGAGAGAACTGGAGGAAGTGTGTGGAGATAAAGACAGAGGAGAAGGTGAGGGAAACCAGTGGAGCTAAACAACTACAGTGTTCCACAGCACAACCATAGGCGTTCCACCGCACAGGAGTCCAAGTCCAAGTCTGTCAACAAGAAGAGCTGTGGGGAGAAGTGCTGAATGCGAATGGGCCCCATAGAGAGTACTACTTATCGTGAGTGATTAGCCTACGGCGGCCTCCGCTCTGTAGTCTCAAAGGTCCTAGTCAAAAGTCCTTAGTTAACCTGGCAGTAGAGTGTACAAGAGCGACCTATGGTTCAAACAGTGTATGTGGCCACATAAGTCAGAAGTCTTCAGTAACTACAGTAAAGTTTAAAGTTGTCACTAGTAAAGTCAAGATTCAGAGTAAAGTCTACTACAAGTCTCAGCAAGCCCTGTGGCTCCCTGTTACCTCTGCACTTGCCCCTGCCTTACCTCTGCATTGCTTTAATGGACTATTTCACCTGTCCTGCTTCTCCAGTAAACAGTTATCCGTAACCCTGCAGTCTGGTGTTTTATTGCCCCAGCGCTGGGCCCAGGAGACCTGCTTCACCCCTGGAGTGTGGTGTAAAACACTACCCTGGCGTCACGAGCTGTGCAACTACAAGCACATAAATTCACAACCCGTGCACCACATATGTGTTTTGGCGTCTTTAGTTCACCACAATACATACTGTATTTACACAAAAAACAGTGCAGTTTACTAAGAGACCCTTCTCAATACACTTCCATCAAAAAACAATGCACAATACATAACAAAGTGGAGGGGGGGGAGACAGGCTATGCCATTTCCACATTGCTAGTATCTTCTAAATAAGAACACGTGTGGGGTATTGAGCCCTAATATCTCCTAAAGAGGGACACTTGGGAGGCACAAACCTTTAATATCTCCTACAGATGGACTCTTGGGAGGTACAGACCCCTAATATCTCTTAATGGGGGATGCTTGGGAGGTATGGACCCTAATATTTCCTGAAGAGGGACTTTGGAGAAATGTACCCCTAATATCACATAAAGAGGGACTCTAGGGAGGTATGGACCCTAATATCTCCTAAAGAGGGACTTGGGAGGAATGGACCCCTAATATCACCTAAAGAGGGAATCTAAGGAGGTATGGACCCTAATATATCCTAAAGAGGGACTCGGGAGGAATGGACCCCTAATATCACCTAAAGAGGGACACTGGGGAGGTATGGACCCCTACTTTATCTGAAAGAGTGACACTTGGGAGGTATGGACCCCTGATATCTCCTAAAGAGGGACATTTGGGAGGTATGGACCCCTAATATTTCCTAAAGACAGAAAATTGGGAGGTATGGACCCTAATATCTCAGAAAGAGGGAGGTATGGACCCCTAATATCTCCTAAAGAGGGATACTTGGGAGGTGTAGGCCCCTAATATTTCCTAAAGAGGGATACTTGGGAGGTACAGACCCCTAATATCTCCTAAAAAGGGACACTTGGGAGGTATGGACCCTTAATATATCCTAAAGAGGGATACTTGGGAGGTGCAGGCCCCTAATATTTCCTAAAGAGGGACACTTGGGAGGTATGGACCCCTAATATCTCCTAAAGAGGGACACTTGGGAGGTACAGACCCCTAATATCTCCTAAAGAGGGACAGTTGGGAGGTATGGATCCCTAATATCTTCTAAAGAGGGACACTTGGGAGGTACGGACCCCTAATATCTACTAATAGGGGCACTTGGCAGGTATGGACCCCTAATATCTCCTAAAGAGGGACACTTAGGAGGTATGGACCCCTAATATTTTCTAAAGAGGGACACTTGGGTGGTATGGATCCCTAATATCTCCTTAAGAGGGACACTTGGGAGGTATAGACCCCTAATATCTCCTAAAGAGGGACACTTGGGAGGTACAGACCCTAATATCTCCTAAAGAGGGACACTTGGGAGGTATGGATCTCTAATATCTCCTAAATAGGGACACTTGGAAGGTATGGTCTCCTAATATCGCCTAAAGAGGGACACTTGGAAGGTATGGACCTCTAATATCTCCTAAAGATGGACACGTGGGAGGTATGGACCTCTAATATCTCCTAAAGAAGGACACTTGGGAGGTACAGACCCCTATTATCTCCTAAAGAGGGACACTTGGAAGGTATGACCCCATAATATCTCCTAAAGAGGGACACTTGGAAGGTATGGCCCCCTAATATCTCCTAAAGAGGGACACTTGGGAGGTACAGACCCCTATTATCTCCTAAAGAGGGACACTTGGGAGGTACGGACACCTAATATCTCCTAAAGAGGGACACTTGGGAGGTACAGACCCCTAATATCTCCTAAAGAAGGACAATTGGAAAGTATGAAAACATTGACATGTAATGAAGTATATTGATCCCAAGTCACAGCTGAAAGGTATTGGGAGAAACTTCGCACCATATGCACAAAGAACAAGTGAAACAATTCTTGGGCAAAGTACTGCACCACAGAGAACAAGCAATCCCCTGACTTAAATGTCGGCTATAACTCCTTGAGTGCTAAAAAATTCCCCTAGCACTCAAGACCCATATAAGTCAATGGAAACTGGGCATTTTTTTATTTTTCCTTTATATTGCAGATGGTTTGCTCCAGAAGGACTCCAATCTTCCTTGGAAAATACCTCCATAAATGTTTGCAAAAGAAAGACAACAGAGGTAATCATAATAGTGGTGTTAAATCTAAAATAACTTATAGTAATTATGATTATAAGTGTTTTCTATATGGTCAAGCAGTAACCTTGCTTAAGTTCATTTTAGCAGCCACTCCTCTCAGCATTAGCCAGTCACATCCCACCAAGTTAGCTCATGGCATACCATCTGTTCCAATCAATCAAGTGTATATATATATGCATAGCATGTGGATAATTTGTATAATGTAATATTCAGGATGTAGCTTCACAGAATATCCATGTTTGAACATATGCAATGGTTTCTATTCTCATGAGGTGATGCCAATGTGCTTTATACAGTATAATTATTTGGTCATTAGGGCTAGTAGTGTACCAAGAAAGGCAGACACAGCTTATTCCATCATGCTGGCTGTCTGTATACTAAGAGAAGCTCATTAAAGGGATAGTAATACTTCGTTTTAACTTTATTTTATTTTGTAGGCGTTAAAAAAATATGAAGAATGATATGTCTTATCTCTCAGACCTTTATGGTTTGAGAGATATTCACAAGCAAAGTTTCCCCTCCCGCCCCTTTTACCTAGTGTAAGCCATCTCTTCTCAGATGTGGAATGCAGTCCATAGACCAGACAGAACAGCAGGGGACAATCTTCTTCCTATGAGAACAATGAAATCCCTGCCCCCCTTGACAAGCTTTTCAGGTTTTTCCCTTATCTTAATTGAAGATTGTCCCTCTCTGCAGTCTACCTAGGCACCTCCCTTCTGATCTGGCTGAGCAGTGTTACATCAGTAAAAGGGGCGGGAGGAGGATACTTTGTCACTGGATTACTCTTGTACTACAACTCTGATAGAATTGAAATAACACTCTCCAAAGTCCAAATACTATGATGATTAATTAGAGCTGCTTTTATTATGAAACATTACTATCACTTTAACCATTCATCGGCTGTAACACCTTGTAAAATCATGTGAGTCTGAATCATCTTTGCTGAATAAAAGGAAAATTCTACTCAGCTTCTCTGGCTCTCTCAAGCTCTGGTCCTTTAAGAGTTAATGAACGAGTTTAACCCTTCAGAGATAATAGAAAAACGCAGTCAACAAGCGGACATTTTTTTACTCTTCAAAACGGCAAAGTCAAGTAAAAGGAGGAAGAGGAAACAGGTTAAAACCGCAGCATGTGCAGGTTTTATTGTTAACGCTGCACAATAATAAGAAAATATCATAAAAATAATTCTCTCCCGTTCACCCATCTCTCATCCCTTCTTATGTTGTCTCCTTTAACCCTTTGAGTGCCAGTGGGAAACAATGAATTGGACAGCCCTCTGTCACACACGAGGTTAATGCTCACTGTGTGAATCTTTTCTGGCTGTCTCTGAGTACTCCTTATCCAGCTTGTATAATAGTCACAATATCCTTATTACTACATAACCATAACAATTTGTACACATAGGTTTTGAGGTACAGACTCTCTGCCCCATAGAGCTTGCAATCTAAGTTTCTGGCACCTGAGTCGCAAAGCGATAAAGTGACGAGCCTAAGGTAACAAAATTAAGTAAGGGAATACAGTCTGAACTGGACGTGTCTTCATTACAAGAGGATTTGGACAAATCGGGTAACTGGGGAGGTAAATGGTACATTCAATTTAATATAGACAAGTGTAAAGTTATGCATTTTGGGTATAATAATAAAAATGCAACATATAGTTTAAATGATATTTCTTTGGGGAAATCTACTAATGAAAAGGATTTGGGCGTTTTGGTAGACAATAGACTTAGCAGTAGTGCGCAGTGCCTGTTGACGGCTGCAAAGGCCAATGAGATATTGGCATGTATTAAAGGGGTACTGACTCTCAGGAGCAAGATATTATTCTGCCTCTTTACAGGTCCATGGTAGGACCCCACCATGAAAATGCAGTTCAATTCTAGGTGCCTTTTCTGAAAAAGGACATTAAGGAACTGGAGAAAGTGCAGAGGTGGGCTACAAAATTAATAAGGGGAATGGAAAGTTTTGGTTATGAAGAATGGTTACAAAAGTTACATTTGTACACATTAGCAAAACGGAGTAGGCTAGGCCTTACAAGAGTTTAGAGGCCAAAGGCAGGGGAGAAACCAGTGGATAGCTAGAGAGTGTGGTGCAGTCAGGGCAATTGTTCTTGAGGACGGGTGTTACCAGGCACGTGCACACATAGACACCAAGGGGGGCTTGAGCACCTGCCCTTTTTGTCCAAAGTGCCCTTGTGCCCTTTTAACAAAAAAATAAATATATAAATAATTATGAGACGTGCCCTTTTTTTCATTTGAGCCCCTGCCCCCCAAAATGTCTGTGCACGTCCCTGGGTGTTACTATGGCCTGCTTGAAGTTACACACCTCCCAACATTTCAAGTTGCCAAAGAGGGACACTTTTTTTTAGGGGGTGTTGCTGGGGGCGTGGCTGGTGGATGGGGCATTACTGGGGATTTTTAGGCTATTTCATGACCTATTCATACCTCTTTGTGAAACCTAATAAATGACTTATAACAAGATCAACGTATTTTATTTACACAAACTAATTTATAAACACATGTACTGACATTTAAACAAACAATAATGCAAGTTTTATTGCTGTAGAACAATATGATACACTTACCTACACACCCCTCAGTCTGATCTCCTAAAAAGAGGGACATCAGGGTGGGAAAGAGGGACAGAGGGATTTGGGTCTAAAAGAGGGACTGTCCCTCCTAAAGAGGGACACTTGGGAGGTATGAAGTTATCAGGAAAAGTAGCAGTGGCAAAGGAGGAGTTAAAAATCTGTAGAGATTAGTGTTAGTATGAAGTGATGAAGAACGTTAGGATATATGTGGGTTTTTTCTTATCAAGTCAATGACCTACTTTAAGGAAATGCTCAGGTTAAGGGATTTACCTGATACCATATTGTCTTGAAAAGATCAGCAGAAATCCTTTGAGCCTAGGTAAGAAAGACTGAAACTAGCAATACCTCCTTTTTTTTTATCACATTAGACTAAGTTGATCTAAATGATTCTGTTAATTAGTTTTTGACCAAAACAGGCTGTTTCATATAGGGTGACCACATTTCCCTTCTGCCATTCCGGGACGTGGTCACCCTATTGCCTTACCTTGAGTCCCTGGTGGTCTAGCGGAGTGCGGAGTGCAAAGTGCTCTGTGCCTCCTCCGGCACAGAGCTGAAGCTCCCACGCGCTGTGCTCAGTAATGCAGAGCGCTGGGAGATGATGTCATCTCCCAGCGCTCTGTATTACTAGAGCGCTTGCCTCCAGATCAGGTAAGTTGCATTGCCGCCCTGGATGTCAGCCTGCAAGCGGCGTCCATGATGTGACACACCGCTTGCAGGCTGACATTCAGGGCGGCTTGGCTTCATTCCGGGACACTTCATTGTCCCGGTTGAAGGGGACCCGGGACGCGGGACATGTCCCTGAAATAAGGGACAGTCCCGGACGTTCCGGGACCCGTGGTCACCCTAGTTTCATAAGACCTGAATGAAGTCTTGTGAAACAGATGTTTCTGTCTTAAAACGAAAAAAATTGGCTCGCACCTCTAGACTTTGTTCTTACCGGGGTCCTGTCCACAGCAGTCGTCTGAACAAAGTAGATAACTCCCCCCCCCAATTAGAAGTGTCCCCCTCCTTTCCACAGACCCAATCTCCTTCCTTCTGGTATCTCTTGTATAGATCCACTTCAACAGTAAACGTGGTGATATCACTAGTGTAACTTCATTTCAACTGTAAGCTCTGTTGTATCACTAGTGTAACTTAATTTCTGCTGTAAGCTCTGTGATATTACTAGTGTAACTTCATTTAAACTGTAAGCTCTGTGGTATCGCTTACCTTACGTCACAGCATTAATGTTAAGTATAACATTAATATGGACCATGGAGAGTGTTATTTCAGTACTGTCAGAGTTGTAGTACAAGAGTAATTGAATGATAAAGTATCCTCCTCCCACCCTTTTTACTGATGTAACACTGCTCACCTCAGAGCAGCAAGACTGTCCGGATGGATCACAGAGTGCATACCTCCCTAATGTCCCTCTTTAGGAGGGACAGTCCCTCTTTTAGACCCAAATCCCACTGTCCCTCTTTCCCACCCTAATGTCCCTCTTTTTAGGAGATCAGACTGTGTGGTGTGTATATAAGTGTATCACATTGCTCCACAGCAATAAAACTCACATTATTGTTTCTTTAAACGTCAGTATATGTGTATATAAATTAGTGTGTTTAAATAAAAAGCTTTGGCCTTGTTATAAGTCATTTATTAGGTAACACAAGGAGGTGTCAATAGGTCATGAAACATCCTGAAAATTCTTGTTAATGCCCCACCCACCTGCCACACCCCCAGCAACACCCCCTAAAACACAAGTGTCCCTCTTTGGTAATTTGAAATGTTGGGAGGTATGCAGAGTGGGACAATCTTCAGTGATCATAAGGAAAAGCCTATCAAGGGGAGCAGGGTTTTTCTTATGATCACAGTAAGAAGTTTGTCCCTTGCTGTGATCTGTCCGGTCAAGAGACCAGATTTCACATCTGAGGGGAGGCGGCTTACATTAGGTAAAAGGGGCGGGAGGGGGATACTTTATCATTCAATTACTCTTGAACTACAACTCCGACAGTATTGAAATAACACTCTCCATGGCCCAAATACTATGAAGATTAATTGGTGCTGCTGTTTTTGTGAAACATTACTATCCCTTTAACAAAAGGGGTTGAGCTGGGATGGTGGACTGGAGTGCAAGTAGAAATGGGAAACTCTGTTGTACTCACCCCACAGGCCTGTATTTGTCGTCCTTCCCCTCCACAAAGCAGCAGAATCTAGAATAATTTGTAGATATTCAGAAAAAAACAATCTTTTTCCTCCAGGTATCCCCCACCCCCCCACTTCCCAAAATAGTGCTTAGAAAACCAGATAATCAGCATTATTTTAGGAGAACTATTTTAGAATGTAGTAACGTTGAAGATAAGCTTATCATTATGGGTAAACAAGGAAGAGATTAGGTGAGTTCTAGCAGGTCTGTGAAGGAAATATATTTTTAAGTTGGAAATTTTGTCTTATGTTTAACTTAATAAGAAGAGACGTTCCCCTCCTAAGGGCAGATTGATGTGATAAGATGAACTTTGGGGCACAGCAACTGCACCTTAGGAAAGGAATACAAATTTCTATTGATTTAAAGCGGAACTACCACCTCAACTAAAGTCGCCCTGCAATACTTAGGCAGGTGGCGACTAGCTTAATAATCATTATTTTACCTCTCAAAAGTGCCCCCAAATAAAGTTATCCTTAAAGGAGCAGTAAACTTTTTTTATGAAAAAATATATATTGTAGGGATTTTCCTACTGAGTAAAATAAGGGTACTCCCACTGCCGAGAGATTTATATTTCCAGAGTTATTACAGTTTAAACCCATGGTTTTTTACATTAGCAGTGCCCTCTAGTGGTCAAATTCTAATTAGATTTCCTGTTAGATTCTAATGGAGAGGAAAGTCAGAAAAGTCAGATACATACAGTTCTCCATAGAATGTGATAGAAACTGCCTGTCACTTCCTGTCAGTTAGAACTATCAGGAAGTAAACACAGTAAATTCACTTCCTGTCAGTTAGAACTATCAGGAAGTAAACACAGTAAATTCACTTCCTGTCAGAACTATCAGGAAGTAACACAGTAAATTCATTTACTGTCAGTTAGAACTATCAGGAAGTAAACACAGTAAATTCACTTCCTGTCAATTAGAACTATCAGGAAGTAAACACAGTAAATTCACTTCCTGATTATTTAAACTGCTATAAATTTTGAATAAAACATCTGACAGCGATGGGAGTGACCTTGTTTTATTCAGCAGGAAAAGCTCTGTAAAATATGTATTTTCATAAAAAAAAGTTTACTGCTCCTTTAAGCTTCCCAGACCGGAAGCCAGGCAGCACCACGGACATCTTGAATGCGCGTCTGCGCTGTCAGTCCCGATCACCCTTCATAGGCATTGCACTGGTCCGAACGGCTCCGGAAGAGACTGACGGTGCAGACACACAGGCTGCAGTAACCTGGTCATCAGTCTCGGAAACTTAAAGATGACTTTATTCGGGGGCACTTTTGAGAGGTAAAATAATGATTATTAAGCTAGTCGCCACCTGCCTAAGTATTGCAGGACTAATTTACTGGAGGTGTTAGTTCCGCTTTAAATGGGGATTTTACTCTTTTGACTACTAGCGATGTCTCTAATTCAAGAAAGCATAGCAGTACACCACTACATGTGACTACCAAAGCAACACACCAACAAGCTACCACAAGAGCAATATACCATTACATGCAGACAGCAGAGCAGTACATCGTTACATACCACCAGCAGAGTAATACACCATTACTTCTGACTAGCAGAGCAATACACCATTACATGCGACCAGCAGAACAAAACACCAGCCTGGCAATACACCATTACATGAGACCAGCACAACAAAACACCAACACCAGCACGGTGCCCGTGATTACTGTGTGACATTCTGACTTCCGGGTTTGTGCAGTACTGACTTTTATTGGTGCTTACTGGCTAGCCCCTCCCATAACATTCCATTGGTGAGCAGAGACTCTCCACTCGACATTGAGGCCATTGATGGGAAACCGTTAGTACCACCTCAGGTCACACAGGAGACATGTCCTTTATCTGTGTGCATTGGAGCACTTCACAAAGAGACCATTCAATTCCAGATTATCCAGTCCCCCCATTTTGAGGTCATTTTGGGGTTTCCGTGGCTACATAAGCATAATCCCAGATTGGACTGGAGAAATTGTGAAGTATTGTCTTGGTCTGAATACTGTAAATACCAGTGTCTGAGTCAGCCTACCAAAATTTTGTGTACCTCACCCTCCTTACCGCTGAAATATCAGTCATTCAGCGATGTATTCAGTAAGGGTGAGGCTAGCACTTTGCCAGTACATCGTGTGTACGACTGTGCTATTGATCTTGTGCCAGGCGCTATGCCCCTGAGGGGTAGAACGTACCCATTGTCTGGTGACGAGAACAGTGCCCTGGAGGAGTATATCAGTGACGCCCTGGCTCGGGGTATTATACTCAAGTCCTCCTCGCCTGCAGGGACTGGATTCTTTTTTGTTAAAAAGAAGGACAGTGAACTAAGACCCTGTATTGATTATAGGGGTCTTAACAAAATAATGATAAAGAACGCCTACCCCATTTCACTCATCACCGAATTGTTAGATCGTTTAAAGGGTGCTTCCATTTTTACAAAATTGGATTTGAGGGCGGCATATAATTTAGTTCGGATTAAGGACGGTGATGAGTGGAAAACCGCATTCAATACTCGCACGGGGCACTACGAGTATTTAGTCATGCCATTTGGTCTATGCAATGCCCCGGCAGTTTTTCAAGAATTGATCAATGATGTCCTATGGGAGTTCTTACAGTCCTGTGTGGTCGTGTATCTAGACAACATTTTGATTTACTCGCCTGACCTGGAGACTCACCGTGGCCAGGTTTCTGCGGTCTTGCAAAAGCTAAGGGAAAATAAGCTGTATTGCAAACTCGAGAAGTGCGAGTTCCATAGGTCCAGTGTGGCCTTTCTGGGGTACGTGATCTCTAAAGAGGGCTTCGCTATGGACAAGGACAAGCTTGCAGCTGTGCAACAATGGCCGCGACCTATGAGTCTCAAACTCTTGCAGCGTTTCCTAGGATTCACGAATTATTATAGGAAATTTATTCACGACTATTCCAGTATTGTAAAACCACTCAATGATATGACCCACAAGGGTGCCTCCGCATCTGAATGGTCGCCAGAGGCAATTATGGCATTTGAGACTTTGAAGTTGGCTTTTTCTACTGCTCCAGTTCTGTCACATCCTATTACTGGGTTGCCATTTACGTTAGAAGTGGATGCTTCTGAGACTGGAGTACGGGCAGTCTTGGGCCAAAAACCAGGTCCAGATAAAACCTTGAGCCCATGTGGGTTCTTTTTGAGAAAGTTGACCAAGGCACAGAGCCTTTATGACATTGGAGACCGGGAACTCCTAGCGATTATTATGGCCTTACGTGAATGGCGACACTTGTTGGAGGGCACTAAGGTGCCTATTTTGATCCTGATGGATCATAAAAATCTCATGTACCTATCAGAGGGTAAAAGGATTTCTCTGAGGCAAGCAAGGTGGGCGCTATTCTTGTCTCGTTTTAATTTCATTGTCTCATACCTACCTGGTACTAAGAATGTACGTGCTGATGCCTTATCCAGACAATTTGGCTCAGATCCAGAAGCTGACTCTATTCCTGTACCTATCATCCCTCCGAACCGTATGCTTGCCACCTTACGAACCAGTATCACGTCTCCTTTGGGAAAGGAGATTTTGTCATCCCAGGCCAATGCTCCTCCAGAGAAACCTGTGGGGAAGTGCTTTGTGGCCGAGCCTTTTCGGGCTAAACTTATGACTACCTACCACTCCTCCCGGGCGGCCGGTCATGTTGGGAAAAATCAACTGATCTGGTCATTGTCCCGTATGTTTTGGTGGCCTAGCATGAGAGATGACTGTGCGGCATTTACAGCAGTGTGTGACACTTGTGCCCGTTCCAAGGTCCCCAGACATCTTCCTGTGGGTCTCTTACAGACTGTTCCTAATGGGGACCGCCCTTGGTCACACGTGTCTATTGATTTCTTGGGAGAACTGCCAGCTTCCAGAGGGTTTACCGTAATCCTTATGATAGTTGGCAGGTTCTCAAAAATGGCTCATTTTGTGCCACTCCCTGGCTTGTCATCTGCTAAGGAACTGGCAATTGTATTTGCCAGGGAGGTATTCCGACTCCACGGGGTACCCAAGGTGCTGGTCTCAGATCGTGGGAGTCAATTCGTCTCGAGATTCTGGAGGGCCTTTTGTGAACAGATGGGATTCAGTTGTCATTTTCTTCAGCTTATCATCCCCAGGCTAATGGGGCCGCTGAGCCTGCCAATCAGGGATTGGAACAGGTCTTGCGTTGCTTCATTTCCAGTCATCACGACAATTGGGCTGACTTGTTGCTGTGGGCAGAGTTTGCCAGGAACTGTCCGGTGTGCAGTACGTCTGAGAGCTCACCCTTCCTGATCAACTATGGGTTTCAGCCATGCTTGCTCCCTGATAACTTTCAGGCACAGCAGATTCCGGCTCTGGATGAGCATATTAGGCAGCTCCGCTCCACATGGGCACAAGTCCAGAATACCCTACGTGAGTCCTTTGCACATGCTCAGCGACATGCCAATAACAGACGTTTGCCGGCTCCTGTATTCCAGGTGGGGGACCTGGTCTGGTTATCCTCAAAGAATCTCAGGTTGCAAGTTCCGTGTCTCAAGTTTGCTCCCCGGTTTGTGGGCCTGTTCCGGGTGCTCCGTCGAGTTAACCCTGTCTCCTATGCATTAGAGTTACCGGCTTCTATGAAAATACACAATGTGTTCCATGTGTCTCTCCTCAAACTGTTGGTGTGCAACCGTTACATTACCACTCCTGCTGTCCCTGGTCCTGTGCGCATACAGGATCACGATGAATATGAAGTGCAGAGTGTTCTGGGTTCACGTAGATTCCGTGGCCAGGTTCAATACTTGGTGCATTGGAAGGGTTATGGTCCAGAGGAACGTTCATGGGTAACCACTCTGATATTCATGCTCCCATTCTGCTGCGCAGGTTTCATGCCAAGTTTCCTGTTAACCCAGACCCCTTCAAGGAGGGGGGGGGTCTTCGAGAGGGGGGTACTATCACGGTGCCTTTGATTACTGTGCGACATTCTGACTTCCAGGTTTGTGCAGTACTGACTTTTATTGGTGCTTGCTGGCTAGCCCCTCCTAGGGCTAGCCTTTATATACACCCTCATGTCACCAAGCGTGTGCCCTTTTGTGGTACAATAATTGTGACTCAGTGCTCCTGTTCCATGTTGATCCGGTTTCTGGCTGACTACCGCTCTCTGTGTACCGACCCAGGCTTTGGCTGACTATCGCTCTCTGTGTACCGACCCAGGCTTTGGCTGACTACCGCTCTCTGTGTACCGACTCAGGTGGTGGCTGACTACCGCTCTCTGTGTACCGACCCAAGCTTTGGCTGACTACCGCTCTCTGTGTACCGACCCAGGCTTTGGCTGACTACCGCTCTCTGTGTACCGACTCAGGTGGTGGCTGACTAACGCTCTCTGTGTACCGACCCAGGCTTTGGCTGACTATCGCTCTCTGTGTACTGACCCAGGCTTTGGCTGACTACCGCTCTCTGTGTACCGACCCAGGCTGTGGCTGACTAACGCTCTCTGTGTACCGACCCAGGTTGAGGCTGACTACAGCTCTCTGTGTACCGACCCAGGCCGTGGCTGACTACCGCTCTCCGTGTGTTGATCCAGGCACGACTGACTTGCTATACTGTTGCCTTCGCTTTGCAGACAGTGCTACCTGTCACTAGCGGTTACTGTTGCCTTCCGATTTTACTCAGCCTGTTGCGATCAGTGGCCTCCGTGAAGCACTTTGTGGCAGTACGATCCGGTCACTAAGCGGTTACTGTTGCCTTCCTATCTCACTCAGCCTGTACTGCGGTTGCCTCCGTTTTGCACTTCTAGTCAGTGCTAACCAGTCACTAAGCGGTTACTGTTGCCTCACTGGTCGCTCAGCTTGTACTCGGTTGCCTCCGTTAAGCACTTCCAGTCAGTGCTACCCAGTCACTAGCGGTTAACTGTTGCCTCACTATTTCGCTCAGCCTGTATTTTTGGTTGCCTCCGTTTAGCACCTCCAGTCAGTGCTACCTGGTCACTAAGCGGTTAACTGTTGCCTTCCTATTTCTCTCAGCCTGTGGTGACCCGTGGCCTCTGTTAAGCACTTCCTGTCAGTGCGATCCGGTCTCTAGCGGTTACTGTTGCACCACAGCACTCAGCCTGTACTACGGTTGCCTCCATCTGCACTTTCAGTCAGTGCTATCCAGTCACTGGTCACTCCTTGTTGTTCCAGCTACTAGGCTGCCTTACCCGGTATTCGGTAAGGCCGGTAGAGCCTCCTCAGTTCCTTGTTACACCAGCTACTAGGCTGCCTTACCTGGTATCCGGTAAGGCCGGTAGAGCCTCCTCAGTTCCTTATTACACCAGCTACTAGGCTGCCTTACCCGGTATTCGGTAAGGCCGGTAGAGCCTCCTCAGTTCCTTGTTGCGCTAGCTATTTGGCTGCCTTACCCGGTATTCGGTAAGGCCGGTAGAGCCTCCTCAGTGCCTTGTTGCACCAGCTATTAGGCTACCTTACCCGGTATTCGGTAAGGCCGGTAGAGCCTCACTATTGTATGTTATCTTGTATGCCCTGTCCTGTGTCAAACTTTATTGCTGCTGCTTTGTAGAGTTTGGACCCGTGAGGGGCCTTGTGCACTTTATTCTACCTAATAAAGCTTTCCTATTTTATCCTACCCAATTGTCTGAGTGCTTATTAAAACCGTGACAAACAGACACCAACCTAACAGATACTGACCCCAACCTAACGTAACAGACACCAACCTAACAGATACTGACCCCAACCTAACGTAACAGACACCAACCTAACAGATACTGACCTCAACCTAATGTAACAGACACCAACCTAACAGATACTGACCCACACCTAATGTAACAGACACCAACCTAACAGATACTGACCCACACCTAATGTAACAGACAACAACCAATAAAGTATTTTCTACCTTATATAGAAAATTGTGTGCCGGTAATTCATTGCTTCATGCAAATTCATGCCATCTGAAGCATGGTATTAAGGGCATACACACTGGTAAATTCTTGCATGTACCCAAGATTTGTTCAGATAAAGAGGAGTATCATGTACAATCTAAATTTTTGATGGATAGATTTCAACAACGGGGTTACCCAAAACCATTACTGGATAGAGCTTACAAAAGGGCAAGCATGACTGATAGGATTACACTTCTGAACTCCAAGAAAGTAAGATCTACTGATAATAGAGTTAGCTTTATTACGGAATATAGTCTGGAGTTTAATAAGATTAAACAGATCTTAGAAAAAAATATTCCGATCTTGACAGGAGATGAGCGGCTGAAATCAGTTATAAAGGATGGTTTCAGTTATGTGGCAAAGAAAGCTTCAACTTCGGGGAGTAAACTTTCTCCCAGTCTTTTCCACAGTAGCAGGCCAAAAGGTGCTACTTGGCTTACTACTGTGGGAATGTATAGATGCAGATCCAAGATCTGTGTGTCTTGTAACTATGTTTAGGTGGGTGATGTATTTTCCAGGAATAATACTGGAAAAACGTACAAAATCAAACAGTATATTAATTGTCGGACGACAAATGTAATACACTTGACTAGTTGAACAGCCCGTTACACGGGCCACAGTGCCACTGCCACCCGGTCGCGGGGCACTAACCGCAGTAGAGACTGCCCACGGCGCGGCTGATACAGATCCGGACGCTCCTTCTACTGCGCATGACTGCAGCACGCGCAGCAGTGTCTACTGCACATGTCGCGGCGTTACACACGATTTAGCGAATTATTATATAGGATAACTGGTAAAATGTAACAAAGTAGAGCTCTTAAAGGAGCAGTAAACTTTTTTTTATGAAAACACATATTTTATAGAGCTTTTCTTGATGAATAAAACAAGGTCACTCTCACTGCCAGTCCAGAACCCCGCTCCTGGCCAAATGGCGCAGGCCGAGGTAAGACACTGTGACAGTAGCCAAATGTTACATATTACTCTAATAAGATATATTTGTCATTAGAAGTGAAGTATGTAGCACTATGTGTTCTTTATTTCAGATCACTGTGTATTTATTTAGATACATGGGGTAAATTTGAGTATATGGTAAACTTAGTAACGTAACCTGACGCACCTTAGTTGTAAGCGCTGTGTCTTGTAATTAGGATGTGGACTCTGTTTGGAATATCGAGCAAGTCTCGGTGAGTTGTGGCGCGCATACACAGGTGTGTTATTTTGTGTTGAAAGGAACCCAATACGGTATGTGTTTTTATTTGTTTGTGATTGGCTTATACCTTGTTCTTTTTTTCTCTATATATTTTCATTGCACCACTATTTCTTTAGCCTATGATTATGTGCTGTTGTCTTGCACGAAACCCGTTAGGCGGACATGTTTCTTTTCTTGTATTTTCCCTATGTGGAATCTGGCTCAAGTTTGATGCTTTTAAAGGGGAACTTTCACCCCGCAATAACTTAAGGCTAACTTATTGCACACCTGCACCACACGGTGCAAAAGGGACTGACAGCGCAGGCGCACGGACGTCACTGTGAAGAGATGTCCGTGCTTCCTGCTCCTGTAAAACGCCGATATCTGAAGAACCGGGTAATATTGCTGGCGAGTAGCGCTACTAAGCAGCTAGTCGCCAGGTGTGCAATAAGTTAGCCTTAAGTTATTGCGGGGTGAAAGTTCCCCTTTAAACGTCTGTACAACATTGAAGTGGTTACACTTTTCTGAGGTGGCTCCGTGAGTGCTCCCTTCCAGTGGTCCTAACGTAACAGATAGTATAGTATGAGAAACTGAATCGTGGATGACAGAGACGCCATTGTGGGTGCCATTTTAATGCCCGCGATGTTGTGAACGTGATGTATTGATGCTTGCCTTGTAGGTGGTGCCACTTCAAAAGGATACATGTGGGGAGAGGGAGAGAGGAAGCTGGAAGGACACACACAGGGGAGGAGACGGCTTTCCAACACTCCACCCACCCCTGACCTGCTCCATGTTGCAGGCACAAGTTTAACCCTTTGAGTGCCAAAGAGGTATGTAACGCACTGCATAGCGATGCGTTGAATACCCCTCTGGCAGTGGCGTAACAATAGGGGTCGCAGGGGTTGCACCTGCACCCGGGTCCGTCACTCCAGGGGCCCAGCCGCCCCCTGCGACCCCCTCGCCTGCAGCAACTCTGTAGCTTAGCTGATATCCCAGTACGGCCGCCTGCGCGCCATTCTAGTAATACAGAGCGCTGGGAAATGACATCATCTCCCAGCCTCTGCGTTACTAGCGGTGCGCAGGAGCTTCAGTTGTAGAGATCTGTGCCGAAGGAGGCACAGATCTGTCAAGCTGCGCCGCTAGACCACCAGGGACTGGAGGTAGGGGTATTGTGGAAGGGGCATTGTGGAGATGAAGGGGCAATGTGGAGATGGGAGCATTGTGGAAGGGGCAATGTGGAGATGAAGGGGGCATTGTGGAAGGGGCATTGTGGAGATGAAGGGGGCATTGTGGAAGGGGCAATGTGGAGATGAAGGGGGCATTGTGGAGATGAAGGGGCATTATGGAAGGGGCATTGTGGAAGGGGCAATTTGGAGATTGGGGGGCATTGTGGAGATGAAGGCAGCATTGTGGAGATGAAGGGGCAATGTGGAAATTGATGGGCAATGTGGGAGGGGCAATTTGGAGATTGGGGGGGCAAAGTGGAGGTAGCCAATGTGGTTGAGGGGGCCAATGTGGTCGCGGGGGCCCATGGCGATTCTTGCACCAGGGCCCGGTGGCTTCTAGTTACGCCTCTGCCCTCTGGTACTCAAAGGGTTAAAAAGAAGTTCAATGTAAACACAGGAAGCATGGAGCAAAACAAAATCAATGGAAGAAAAGAGCCGATGACACATATTTATTTTGATTCTGGCTTGGAAATCTCTGATCTCTTGACTTCCTTTACAGAGTAAAAATAACCTTGTGTGTATTCCCGGCTATTGTCCATTGATTTAATGTAGTGACCTCAGTTCTCTTCTGAATAGATATTTATCTTACATCTCCTCCAGCTGCAAACTATGACACTGATTGTTGATAAGATGATACCTTTTTATTTTGCTTCTGGGCTCCTTAAATGGGCAGCAGAAATGAAATAGCCCAGAGATACAGTTCTGTCACCCATGTTCGATACTCACCTATACCTCTTGTGTCCCTCTTTAGGAGATATTAGGGATCCGTACCTCCCGTGTCCCTCTTTAGGATATATTGGGGGTCCATACCTCCCAAGTGTTCCTCTGTAGGAGATATTAGAGGTCCGTACCTCTCAAGTGTCCCTCTGTAGGAGATATTAGAGGTCTGTAGTTCCCAAGTGTCCCTCTTTAGATGATATTAGGGCTCCATACCTCCCAAGTGTCCCTCTTTAGGAGGTACTAGGGCTCCATACCTCCCAAGTGTCCCTCTCTAGGAGATATTAGGGGTCCATACCTCCTAAGTGTCCCTCTTTAGGAGATATTAGGGGTCCATACCTCCTGTGTCCCTCTTTAGGAGATATTGTGGGTCCGTACCTCCCAAGTGTTCCTCTCAGGAGATATTAGAGGTCTGTAGCTCCCAAGTGTCCCTCTTTAGATGATATTAGGGCTCCATACCTCCCAAGTGTCCCTCTTTAGGAGATACTAGGGCTCCATACCTCCCAAGTGTCCCTCTCTAGGAGATATTAGGGGTCCATACCTCCTAAGTGTCCCTCTTTAGGAGATATTAGGACTCCATACCTCCCAAGTATATGAGAAGTCAATACAAGGATCTTTGTGGTGAGCTATTGATTCCAAGACCTGATCAAATAATGAGGGGACACCCTTTGAGATTAGAGGAAAGGAGGTTTAGACTTTAACACAGGAAGGGTTTTTTTTACAGTAAGGTCTGTTAAATTGCGGAATTCCTTGCCCAATGATATGGCAGATACAATGGATACATTTAAGAGAAGATTAGATACATTTCTTTCAAAAGGGAACATACAGGGTTACACTGTGTATTAGTAGGCAAAATAGGAAGGTCTGATAAAGACTAACTTATTTGGTAGCAGAAAAGCTATATAATTCTCATTTCTCTGGGTTATGAGGCAAGGTTGAACTTGGTGGACTAGATTGTCTTTTTTTCAAACTAATTTATTATGTAATAAAAAAAGTGTCCCTCTTTAGGAGATATTAGGGGTCCATACCTCCCAAGTGTCCCTCTTTAGGAGATATTAGGGTCCTAGCCTCCCAAATGTCCCTCTTTAGGAGGGACAGTCCCACTATGAAACCCAAATCCCTTTGCCCCTCTTTCCTACCCTGGTGTCTCTGTGTTTAGGAGATCAGACTGTGTGGTGTGTATAGAAGTGTATAACTCTGGTGTCTCTGTGTTTAGGAGATCAGACTGTGTGGTGTGTATGTAAGTGTATCACCCTGGTGTCCCTGTGTTTAGGAGATCAGTCTGTGTGGTGTGTATAGAAGTGTATCACCCTGGTGTCTCTGTGTTTAGGAGATCAGACTGTGTGGTGTGTATATAAGTGTATCACCCTGGTGTCCCTGTGTTTAGGAGATCAGACTGTGTGGTGTGTATAGAAGTGTATCACCCTGGTGTCCCTGTGTTTAGGAGATCAGTCTGTGTGGTGTGTATAGAAGTGTATCACCCTGGTGTCTCTGTGTTTAGGAGATCAGACTGTGTGGTGTGTATATAAGTGTATCACCCTGGTGTCCCTGTGTTTAGGAGATCAGACTGTGTGGTGTGTATAGGAGTGTATCACCCTGGTGTCCCTGTGTTTAGGAGATCAGACTGTGTGGTGTGTATATAAGTGTATCACCCTTGTGTCCCTGTGTTTAGGAGATCAGACTGTGTGGTGTGTATAGAAGTGTATCACTCTTGTGTCCCTGTGTTTAGGAGATCAGACTGTGTGTTGTGTATATAAGTGTATCACCCTGGTGTCCCTGTGTTTAGGAGATCAGACTGTCTGGTGTGTATAGAAGTGTATCACCCTGGTGTCCCTGTGTTTAGGAGATCAGACTGTGTGGTGTGTATAGAAGTGTATCACTCTGGTGTCCTGTGTTTAGGAGATCAGATTGTGTGGTGTGTATATAAGTGTATCACCCTGGTGTCTCTGTGTTTAGGAGATCAGACTGTGTGGTGTGTATATAAGTGTATCACTCTTGTGTCCCTGTGTTTAGGAGATCAGACTGTGTGTTGTGTATATAAGTGTATCACCCTGGTGTCCCTGTGTTTAGGAGATCAGACTGTGTGGTGTGTATAGAAGTGTATCACTCTGGTGTCCTGTGTGTAGGAGATCACATTGTGTGGTGTGTATATAAGTGTATCACCCTGGTGTCCCTGTGTTTAGGAGATCAGACTGTGTGGTGTGTATATAAGTCATCATCCTGGTGTCCCTGTGTTTAGGAGATCAGACTGTGTGGTGTGTATAGAAATGTATAACTCTGGTGTCTCTGTGTTTAGGAGATCAGACTGTGTGGTGTGTATGTAAGTGTATCACCCTGGTGTCCCTGTGTTTAGGAGATCAGTCTGTGTGGTGTGTATAGAAGTGTATCACCCTGGTGTCTCTGTGTTTAGGAGATCAGACTGTGTGGTGTGTATATAAGTGTATCACCCTGGTGTCCCTGTGTTTAGGAGATCAGACTGTGTGGTGTGTATAGAAGTGTATCACCCTGGTGTCCCTGTGTTTAGGAGATCAGTCTGTGTGGTGTGTATAGAAGTGTATCACCCTGGTGTCTCTGTGTTTAGGAGATCAGACTGTGTGGTGTGTATATAAGTGTATCACCCTGGTGTCCCTGTGTTTAGGAGATCAGACTGTGTGGTGTGTATAGGAGTGTATCACCCTGGTGTCCCTGTGTTTAGGAGATCAGACTGTGTGGTGTGTATATAAGTGTATCACCCTTGTGTCCCTGTGTTTAGGAGATCAGACTGTGTGGTGTGTATAGAAGTGTATCACTCTTGTGTCCCTGTGTTTAGGAGATCAGACTGTGTGTTGTGTATATAAGTGTATCACCATGGTGTCCCTGTGTTTAGGAGATCAGACTGTCTGGTGTGTATAGAAGTGTATCACCCTGGTGTCCCTGTGTTTAGGAGATCAGACTGTGTGGTGTGTATATAAGTGTATCACCCTGGTGTCCCTGTGTTTAGGAGATCAGACTGTGTGGTGTGTATAGAAGTGTATCACCCTGGTGTCCCTGTGTTTAGGAGATCAGTCTGTGTGGTGTGTATATAAGTGTATCACTCTGGTGTCCCTGTGTTTAGGAGATCAGATTGTGTGGTGTGTATATAAGTGTATCACCCTGGTGTCCCTGTGTTTAGGAGATCAGACTGTGTGGTGTGTATATAAGTGTATCACCCTGGTGTCTCTGTGTTTAGGAGATCAGACTGTGTGGTGTGTATATAAGTGTATCACTCTTGTGTCCCTGTGTTTAGGAGATCAGACTGTGTGTTGTGTATATAAGTGTATCACCCTGGTGTCCCTGTGTTTAGGAGATCAGACTGTGTGGTGTGTATAGAAGTGTATCACTCTGGTGTCCCTGTGTGTAGGAGATCACATTGTGTGGTGTGTATATAAGTGTATCACCCTGGTGTCCCTGTGTTTAGGAGATCAGACTGTGTGGTGTGTATAGAAGTGTATCACCCTGGTGTCCTGTGTTTAGGAGATCAGACTGTGCGGTGTGTATATAAGTGTATCACCCTGGTGTTCCTGTGTTTAGTAGATCAGACTGTGTGGTGTGTATATAAGTGTATCACCCTTGTGTCCTTGTGTTTAGGAGATCAGACTGTGTGGTGTATATATAAGTGTATCACCCTGGTGTCCCTGTGTTTAGGAGATCAGACTGTGTGGTGTGTATAGAAGTGTATCACCCTGGTGTCCCTGTGTGTAGGAGATCAGACTGTGTGGTGTGTATAGAAGTGTATCACCCTGGTGTCCCTGTGTTTAGGAGATCAGACTGTGTGGTGTGTATATAAGTGTATCACCCTGGTGTCCCTGTGTTTAGGAGATCAGACTGTGTGGTGTGTATAGAAGTGTATCACCCTGGTGTCCCTGTGTTTAGGAGATCAGACTGTGTGGTGTGTATAGAAGTGTATCACCCTGGTGTCTCTGTGTTTAGGAGATCAGACTGTGTGGTGTGTATATAAGTGTATCACCCTGGTGTCCCTGTGTTTAGGAGATCAGACTGTGCGGTGTGTATAGAAGTGTATCACCCTTAGGTCCCTGTGTTTAGGAGATCAGACTGTGTGGTGTGTATATATGTGTATCACCCTGGTGTCCCTGTGTTTAGGAGATCAGACTGTGTGGTGTGTATAGAAGTGTATCATCCTAGTGTCCCTGTGTTTAGGAGATCAGACTGTGTGGTGTGTATAGAAGTGTATCACCCTGGTGTCCCTGTGTTTAGGAGATCAGACTGTGTGGTGTGTATATATGTGTATCACTCTGGTGTCCCTGTGTTTAGGAGATCAGACTGTGTGGTGTGTATATAAGTGTATCACCCTGGTGTCCCTGTGTTTAGGAGATCAGACTGTGTGGTGTGTATAGAAGTGTATCATCCTAGTGTCCCTGTGTTTAGGAGATCAGACTGTGTGATGTGTATATAAGTGTATCACCCTGGTGTCCCTGTGTTTAGGAGATCAGACTGTGTGGTGTGTATAGAAGTGTATCACCCTGGTGTCCCTGTGTTTAGGAGATCAGACTGTGTGGTGTGTATATATGTGTATCACTCTGGTGTCCCTGTGTTTAGGAGATCAGACTGTGTGGTGTGTATATAAGTGTATCACCCTGGTGTCCCTGTGTTTAGGAGATCAGACTGTGTGGTGTGTATATAAGTGTATCACCCTGGTGTCCTGTGTTTAGGAGATCAGACTGTATGGTGTGTATAGAAGTGTATCACCCTGGTGTCCCTGTGTTTAGGAGATCAGACTGTGTGGTGTGTATATAAGTGTATCACCCTGGTGTCCCTGTGTTAGGAGATCAGACTGTGTGGTGTGTATAGAAGTGTATCACCCTGGTGTCCCTGTGTTTAGGAGATCAGACTGTATGGTGTGTATAGAAGTGTATCACCCTGGTGTCCCTGTGTTTAGGAGATCAGACTGTGTGGTGTGTATAGAAGTGTATCACCCTGATGCCCCTGTGTTTAGGAGATCAGATTGTGTGGTGTGTATAGAAGTGTATCACCCTGGTGTCCCTGTGTTTAGGAGATCAGACTGTGAGGTGTGTATAGAAGTGTATCACCCTGGTGTCCCTGTGTTTAGGAGATCAGACTGTGTGGTGTGTATAGAAGTGTATCACCCTGGTGTCCTGTGTTTAGGAGATCAGACTGTGAGGTGTGTATATAAGTGTATCACCCTGGTGTCCCTGTGTTTAGGAGATCAGACTGTGAGGTGTGTATAGAAGTGTATCACCCTGGTGTCCCTGTGTTTAGGAGATCAGACTGTGAGGTGTGTATATATGTGCATCACCCTGGTGTCCTGTATTTAGGAGATAAGACTGTGTGGTGTGTATAGAAGTGTATCACCCTGTTGTCCCTGTGTTTAGGAGATCAGACTGTGTGGTGTGTATAGAAGTGTATCACCCTGGTGTCCCTGTGTTTAGGAGATCAGACTGTGTGGTGTGTATATATGTGTATCACTCTGGTGTCCCTGTGTTTAGGAGATCAGACTGTGAGGTGTGTATAGAAGTGTATCACCCTGGTGTCCCTGTGTTTAGGAGATCAGACTGTGTGGTGTGTATAGAAGTGTATCACCCTGGTGTCCCTGTGTTTAGGAGATCAGACTGTGAGGTGTGTATATAAGTGTATCACCCTGGTGTCCCTGTGTTTAGGAGATCAGACTGTGAGGTGTGTATATAAGTGTATCACCCTGGTGTCCCTGTGTTTAGGAGATCAGACTGTGAAGTGTGTATAGAAGTGTATCACCCTGGTGTCCCTGTGTTTAGGAGATCAGACTGTGAGGTGTGTATATAAGTGTATCACCCTGGTGTCCTGTATTTAGGAGATCAGACTGTGTGGTGTGTATAGAAGTGTATCACCCTGTTGTCCCTGTGTTTAGGAGATCAGACTGTGTGGTGTGTATAGAAGTGTATCACCCTGGTGTCCCTGTGTTTAGGAGATCAGACTGTGTGGTGTGTATATATGTGTATCACTCTGGTGTCCCTGTGTTTAGGAGATCAGACTGTGAGGTGTGTATAGAAGTGTATCACCCTGGTGTCCCTGTGTTTAGGAGATCAGACTGTGAGGTGTGTATAGAAGTGTATCACCCTGGTGTCCCTGTGTTTAGGAGATCAGACTGTGTGGTGTGTATAGAAGTGTATCACCCTGGTGTCCTTGTGTTTAGGAGATCAGACTGTGTGGTGTGTATAGAAGTGTATCACCCTGGTGTCACTGTGTTTAGGAGATCAGACTGTGTGGTGTGTATATAAGTGTATCACCCTGGTGTCACTGTGTTTAGGAGATCACACTGTGTGGTGTGTATAGAAGTGTATCACCCTGGTGTCCCTGTGTTTAGGAGATCAGACTGTGTGGTGTGTATAGAAGTGTATCACCCTGGTGTCCTGTGTTTAGGAGATCAGACTATGTGGTGTGTATAGAAGTGTATCACCCTGGTGTCCCTGTGTTTAGGAGATCAGACCGTGTGGTGTGTATAGAAGTGTATCACCCTGGTGTCCCTGTGTTTAGGAGATCAGACTGTGTGGTGTGTATATAAGTGTATCACCCTGGTGTCCCTGTGTTTAGGAGATCAGACTGTGTGGTGTGTATAGAAGTGTATCACCCTGGTGTCCCTGTGTTTAGGAGATCAGACTGTGTGGTGTGTGTATATAAGTGTATCACCCTGGTGTCCCTGTGTTTAGGAGATCAGACCGTGTGGTGTGTATAGAAGTGTATCCCCCTGGTGTCCCTGTGTTTAGGAGATCACACTGTGTGGTGTGTATAGAAGTGTATCACCCCGGTGTCCCTGTGTTTAGGAGATCAGACTGTGTGGTGTGTATAGAAGTGTATCACTCTGGTGTCCCTGTGTTTAGGAGATCAGACTGTGTGGTGTGACTATAAGGGTATCACCCTGGTGTCCCTGTGTTTAGGAGATCAGACTGTGTGGTGTGTATAGAAGTGTATCACCCTGGTGTCCCTGTGTTTAGGAGATCAGACTGTGTGGTGTGTATATAAGTGTATCACCCCGGTGTCCCTGTGTTTAGGAGATCAGACTGTGTGATGTGTATATAAGTGTATCACCCTGGTGTCCCTGTGTTTAGGAGATCAGACTGTGTGGTGTGTATAGAGGTGTATCCCCCTCGTGTCCCTGTGTTTAGGAGATCAGACTGTGTGGTGTGTATATAAGTGTATCACCCTGGTGTCCCTGTGTTTAGGAGATCAGACTGTGTGGTGTGTATATAAGTGTATCACCCTGGTGTCCCTGTGTTTAGGAGATCAGACTGTGTGTGTGTATATAAGTGTATCACCCTGGTGTCCCTGTGTTTAGGAGATCAGACTGTGTGGTGTGTATAGAAGTGTATCACCCTGGTGTCCCTGTGTTTAGGAGATCAGACTGTGTGGTGTGTATATAAGTGTATCACCCTGGTGTCCCTGTGTTTAGGAGGTCAGAGTGTATGGTGTGTATAGAAGTGTATCACCCTGGTGTCCCTGTGTTTAGGAGATCAGACTGTGTGGTGTGTATAGAAGTGTATCACCCTGATGTCCCTGTGTTTAGGAGATCAGACTGTGTGGTGTGTATAGAAGTGTATCACTCTGGTGTCCCTGTGTTTAGGAGATCAGAGTGTGTAGTGTGTATATAAGTGTATCACCCTGGTGTCCCTGTGTTTAGGAGATCAGACTGTGTGGTGTGTATAGAAGTGTATCACCCTGGTGTCCCTGTGTTTAGGAGATCAGACTGTGTGGTGTGTATATAAGTGTATCACCCTGGTGTCCCTGTGTTTAGGAGATCAGACTGTGTGGTGTATATATAAGTGTATCACTCTGGTGTCCTTGTGTTTAGGAGATCAGACTGTGTGGTGTGTATATAAGTGTATCACCCTGGTGTCCCTGTGTTTAGGAGATCAGACTGTGTGGTGTGTATATAAGTGTATCACTCTGGTGTCCCTGTGTTTAGGAGATCAGACTGTGTGGTGTGTATATAAGTGTATCACCCTGGTGTCCCTGTGTTTAGGAGATCAGACTGTGTGGTGTGTATATAAGTGTATCACTCTGGTGTCCTTGTGTTTAGGAGATCAGACTGTGTGGTGTGTATATAAGTGTATCACCTTGGTGTCCCTGTGTTTAGGAGATCAGACTGTGTGGTGTGTATATACATGTATCACCCTGGTGTCCTGTGTTTAGGAGATCAGACTGTGTGGTGTGTATATAAGTGTATCACCCTGGTGTCCCTGTGTTTAGGAGATCAAACTGTGTGGTGTGTATATAAGTGGATCACCCTGGTGTCCCTATGTTTAGGAGATCAGACGGTGTGGTGTGTATAGAAGTGTATCACCCTGATGTCCCTGTGTTTAGGAGATCAGACTGTGTGGTGTGTATAGAAGTGTATCACCCCGGTGTCCCTGTGTTTAGGAGATCACACTGTGTGGTGTGTATATAAGTGTATCACCCTGGTGTCCCTGTGTTTAGGAGATCAGACTGTGTGGTGTGTGTATATAAGTGTATCACCCTGGTGTCCCTGTGTTTAGGAGATCAGACTGTGTGGTGTGTATATAAGTGTATCACTCTGGTGTCCCTGTGTTTAGGAGATCAGACTGTGTGGTGTGTATATAAGTGTATCACCCTGGTGTCCCTGTGTTTAGGAGATCAGACTGTGTGGTGTGTATATAAGTGTATCACTCTGGTGTCCTTGTGTTTAGGAGATCAGACTGTGTGGTGTGTATATAAGTGTATCACCTTGGTGTCCCTGTGTTTAGGAGATCAGACTGTGTGGTGTGTATATACATGTATCACCCTGGTGTCCTGTGTTTACGAGATCAGACTGTGTGGTGTGTATATAAGTGTATCACCCTGGTGTCCCTGTGTTTAGGAGATCAGACTGCGTGGTGTGTATATAAGTGTATCACCCTGGTGTCCTGTGTTTAGGAGATCAGACTGTGTGGTGTGTATATAAGTATATCACCCTGGTGTCCCTGTGTTTAGGAGATCAAACTGTGTGGTGTGTATATAAGTGGATCACCCTGGTGTCCCTATGTTTAGGAGATCAGATTGTGTGGTGTGTATAGAAGTGTATCACCCTGGTGTCCCTGTGTTTAGGAGATCAGACTGTGTGGTGTGTATATAAGTGTATCACCCTAGTGTCCCTGTGTGTAGGAGATCAGACTGTGTGGTGTGTATAGAAGTGTATCACCCTGGTGTCCCTGTGTTTAGGAGACCAGACTGTGTGGTGTGTATATATAAGTGTATCACCCTAGTGTCCCTGTGTTTAGGAGATCAGACTGTGTGATGTGTATATAAGTGTATCACCCTGGTGTCCCTGTGTTTAGGAGATCAGACTGTGTGGTGTGTATAGAAGTGTATCACCCTGGTGTCCTGTGTTTAGGAGATCAGACTGTGTGGTGTGTATAGAAGTGTATCACCCTGATGTCCCTGTGTTTAGGAGATCAGACTGTGTGGTGTGTATAGAAGTGTATCACCCTGGTGTCCCTGTGTTTAGGAGATCAGACTGTGTGGTGTGTATAGAAGTGTATCACCCTGCTGTCCCTGTGTTTAGGAGATCAGACTGTGTGATTGTATATAAGTGTATCACCCTGGTGTCCCTGTGTTTAGGAGATCAGACTGTGTGGTGTGTATAGAAGTGTATCACCCTGGTGTCCCTGTGTTTAGGAGATCAGACTGTGAGGTGTGTATATAAGTGTATCACCCTGGTGTCCTGTATTTAGGAGATCAGACTGTGTGGTGTGTATAGAAGTGTATCACCCTGCTGTCCCTGTGTTTAGGAGATCAGACTGTGTGATTGTATATAAGTGTATCACCCTGGTGTCCCTGTGTTTAGGAGATCAGACTGTATGGTGTGTATAGAAGTGTATCACCCTGGTGTCCCTGTGTTTAGGAGATCAGACTGTGAGGTGTGTATATAAGTGTATCACCCTGGTGTCCCTGTGTTTAGGAGATCAGACTGTGTGGTGTGTATATAAGTGTATCACTCTGGTGTCCCTGTGTTTAGGAGATCAGACTGTGTGGTGTGTATATAAGTGTATCACTCTGGTGTCCCTGTGTTTAGGAGATCAGACTGTGTGGTGTGTATAGAAGTATATCACCTGGTGTCCCTGTGTTTAGGAGATCAGACTGTGTGGTGTGTGTATAAGTGTATCACCCTGGTGTCCCTGTGTTTAGGAGATCAGACTGTGTGGTGTGTATATAAGTGTATCACCCTGGTGTCCTGTGTTTAGGAGATCAGACTGTGTGGTGTGTATATAAGTGTATCACTCTGGTGTCCCTGTGTTTAGGAGATCAGACTGTGTGGTGTGTATAGAAGTGTATCACCCTGGTGTCCCTGTGTTTAGGAGATCAGACTGTGTGGTGTGTATAGAAGTGTATCACCCTGGTGTCCCTGTGTTTAGGAGATCAGACTGTGTGGTGTGTATAGAAGTGTATCACCCTGGTGTCCCTGTGTTTAGGAGATCAGACTGTGTGGTGTGTATAGAAGTATATCACCCTGGTGTCCCTGTGTTTAGGAGATCAGACTGTGTGGTGTGTGTATATAAGTGTATCACCCTGGTGTCCCTGTGTTTAGGAGATCAGACTGTGTGGTGTGTATATAAGTGTATCACCCTGGTGTCCCTGTGTTTAGGAGATCAGACTGTGTGGTGTGTATATAAGTGTATCACTCTGGTGTCCCTGTGTTTAGGAGATCAGACTGTGTGGTGTGTATAGAAGTGTATCACCCTGGTGTCCCTGTGTTTAGGAGATCAGACTGTGTGGTGTGTATAGAAGTGTATCACCCTGGTGTCCCTGTGTTTAGGAGATCAGTCTGTGTGGTGTGTATAGAAGTGTATCACCCTGGTGTCTCTGTATCTGTGTTTAGGAGATCAGACTGTGTGGTGTGTATATAAGTGTATCACCCTGGTGTCCCTGTGTTTAGGAGATCAGACTGTGTGGTGTGTATAGGAGTGTATCACCCTGGTGTCCCTGTGTTTAGGAGATCAGACTGTGTGGTGTGTATATAAGTGTATCACCCTTGTGTCCCTGTGTTTAGGAGATCAGACTGTGTGGTGTGTATAGAAGTGTATCACTCTTGTGTCCCTGTGTTTAGGAGATCAGACTGTGTGTTGTGTATATAAGTGTATCACCATGGTGTCCCTGTGTTTAGGAGATCAGACTGTCTGGTGTGTATAGAAGTGTATCACCCTGGTGTCCCTGTGTTTAGGAGATCAGACTGTGTGGTGTGTATATAAGTGTATCACCCTGGTGTCCCTGTGTTTAGGAGATCAGACTGTGTGGTGTGTATAGAAGTGTATCACCCTGGTGTCCCTGTGTTTAGGAGATCAGTCTGTGTGGTGTGTATATAAGTGTATCACTCTGGTGTCCCTGTGTTTAGGAGATCAGATTGTGTGGTGTGTATATAAGTGTATCACCCTGGTGTCCCTGTGTTTAGGAGATCAGACTGTGTGGTGTGTATATAAGTGTATCACCCTGGTGTCTCTGTGTTTAGGAGATCAGACTGTGTGGTGTGTATATAAGTGTATCACTCTTGTGTCCCTGTGTTTAGGAGATCAGACTGTGTGTTGTGTATATAAGTGTATCACCCTGGTGTCCCTGTGTTTAGGAGATCAGACTGTGTGGTGTGTATAGAAGTGTATCACTCTGGTGTCCCTGTGTGTAGGAGATCACATTGTGTGGTGTGTATATAAGTGTATCACCCTGGTGTCCCTGTGTTTAGGAGATCAGACTGTGTGGTGTGTATAGAAGTGTATCACCCTGGTGTCCCTGTGTTTAGGAGATCAGACTGTGCGGTGTGTATATAAGTGTATCACCCTGGTGTTCCTGTGTTTAGTAGATCAGACTGTGTGGTGTGTATATAAGTGTATCACCCTTGTGTCCTTGTGTTTAGGAGATCAGACTGTGTGGTGTATATATAAGTGTATCACCCTGGTGTCCCTGTGTTTAGGAGATCAGACTGTGTGGTGTGTATAGAAGTGTATCACCCTGGTGTCCCTGTGTGTAGGAGATCAGACTGTGTGGTGTGTATAGAAGTGTATCACCCTGGTGTCCCTGTGTTTAGGAGATCAGACTGTGTGGTGTGTATATAAGTGTATCACCCTGGTGTCCCTGTGTTTAGGAGATCAGACTGTGTGGTGTGTATAGAAGTGTATCACCCTGGTGTCCCTGTGTTTAGGAGATCAGACTGTGTGGTGTGTATAGAAGTGTATCACCCTGGTGTCTCTGTGTTTAGGAGATCAGACTGTGTGGTGTGTATATAAGTGTATCACCCTGGTGTCCCTGTGTTTAGGAGATCAGACTGTGCGGTGTGTATAGAAGTGTATCACCCTTAGGTCCCTGTGTTTAGGAGATCAGACTGTGTGGTGTGTATATATGTGTATCACCCTGGTGTCCCTGTGTTTAGGAGATCAGACTGTGTGGTGTGTATAGAAGTGTATCATCCTAGTGTCCCTGTGTTTAGGAGATCAGACTGTGTGGTGTGTATAGAAGTGTATCACCCTGGTGTCCCTGTGTTTAGGAGATCAGACTGTGTGGTGTGTATATATGTGTATCACTCTGGTGTCCCTGTGTTTAGGAGATCAGACTGTGTGGTGTGTATATAAGTGTATCACCCTGGTGTCCCTGTGTTTAGGAGATCAGACTGTGTGGTGTGTATAGAAGTGTATCATCCTAGTGTCCCTGTGTTTAGGAGATCAGACTGTGTGATGTGTATATAAGTGTATCACCCTGGTGTCCCTGTGTTTAGGAGATCAGACTGTGTGGTGTGTATAGAAGTGTATCACCCTGGTGTCCCTGTGTTTAGGAGATCAGACTGTGTGGTGTGTATATATGTGTATCACTCTGGTGTCCCTGTGTTTAGGAGATCAGACTGTGTGGTGTGTATATAAGTGTATCACCCTGGTGTCCCTGTGTTTAGGAGATCAGACTGTGTGGTGTGTATATAAGTGTATCACCCTGGTGTCCTGTGTTTAGGAGATCAGACTGTATGGTGTGTATAGAAGTGTATCACCCTGGTGTCCCTGTGTTTAGGAGATCAGACTGTGTGGTGTGTATATAAGTGTATCACCCTGGTGTCCCTGTGTTTAGGAGATCAGACTGTGTGGTGTGTATAGAAGTGTATCACCCTGGTGTCCCTGTGTTTAGGAGATCAGACTGTATGGTGTGTATAGAAGTGTATCACCCTGGTGTCCCTGTGTTTAGGAGATCAGACTGTGTGGTGTGTATAGAAGTGTATCACCCTGATGCCCCTGTGTTTAGGAGATCAGATTGTGTGGTGTGTATAGAAGTGTATCACCCTGGTGTCCCTGTGTTTAGGAGATCAGACTGTGAGGTGTGTATAGAAGTGTATCACCCTGGTGTCCCTGTGTTTAGGAGATCAGACTGTGTGGTGTGTATAGAAGTGTATCACCCTGGTGTCCCTGTGTTTAGGAGATCAGACTGTGAGGTGTGTATATAAGTGTATCACCCTGGTGTCCCTGTGTTTAGGAGATCAGACTGTGAGGTGTGTATAGAAGTGTATCACCCTGGTGTCCCTGTGTTTAGGAGATCAGACTGTGAGGTGTGTATATATGTGCATCACCCTGGTGTCCTGTATTTAGGAGATAAGACTGTGTGGTGTGTATAGAAGTGTATCACCCTGTTGTCCCTGTGTTTAGGAGATCAGACTGTGTGGTGTGTATAGAAGTGTATCACCCTGGTGTCCCTGTGTTTAGGAGATCAGACTGTGTGGTGTGTATATATGTGTATCACTCTGGTGTCCCTGTGTTTAGGAGATCAGACTGTGAGGTGTGTATAGAAGTGTATCACCCTGGTGTCCCTGTGTTTAGGAGATCAGACTGTGTGGTGTGTATAGAAGTGTATCACCCTGGTGTCCCTGTGTTTAGGAGATCAGACTGTGAGGTGTGTATATAAGTGTATCACCCTGGTGTCCCTGTGTTTAGGAGATCAGACTGTGAGGTGTGTATATAAGTGTATCACCCTGGTGTCCCTGTGTTTAGGAGATCAGACTGTGAAGTGTGTATAGAAGTGTATCACCCTGGTGTCCCTGTGTTTAGGAGATCAGACTGTGAGGTGTGTATATAAGTGTATCACCCTGGTGTCACTGTGTTTAGGAGATCACACTGTGTGGTGTGTATAGAAGTGTATCACCCTGGTGTCCCTGTGTTTAGGAGATCAGACTGTGTGGTGTGTATAGAAGTGTATCACCCTGGTGTCCTGTGTTTAGGAGATCAGACTATGTGGTGTGTATAGAAGTGTATCACCCTGGTGTCCCTGTGTTTAGGAGATCAGACCGTGTGGTGTGTATAGAAGTGTATCACCCTGGTGTCCCTGTGTTTAGGAGATCAGACTGTGTGGTGTGTATATAAGTGTATCACCCTGGTGTCCCTGTGTTTAGGAGATCAGACTGTGTGGTGTGTATAGAAGTGTATCACCCTGGTGTCCCTGTGTTTAGGAGATCAGACTGTGTGGTGTGTGTATATAAGTGTATCACCCTGGTGTCCCTGTGTTTAGGAGATCAGACCGTGTGGTGTGTATAGAAGTGTATCCCCCTGGTGTCCCTGTGTTTAGGAGATCACACTGTGTGGTGTGTATAGAAGTGTATCACCCCGGTGTCCCTGTGTTTAGGAGATCAGACTGTGTGGTGTGTATAGAAGTGTATCACTCTGGTGTCCCTGTGTTTAGGAGATCAGACTGTGTGGTGTGACTATAAGGGTATCACCCTGGTGTCCCTGTGTTTAGGAGATCAGACTGTGTGGTGTGTATAGAAGTGTATCACCCTGGTGTCCCTGTGTTTAGGAGATCAGACTGTGTGGTGTGTATATAAGTGTATCACCCCGGTGTCCCTGTGTTTAGGAGATCAGACTGTGTGATGTGTATATAAGTGTATCACCCTGGTGTCCCTGTGTTTAGGAGATCAGACTGTGTGGTGTGTATAGAGGTGTATCCCCCTCGTGTCCCTGTGTTTAGGAGATCAGACTGTGTGGTGTGTATATAAGTGTATCACCCTGGTGTCCCTGTGTTTAGGAGATCAGACTGTGTGGTGTGTATATAAGTGTATCACCCTGGTGTCCCTGTGTTTAGGAGATCAGACTGTGTGGTGTGTATATAAGTGTATCACCCTGGTGTCCCTGTGTTTAGGAGATCAGACTGTGTGGTGTGTATAGAAGTGTATCACCCTGGTGTCCCTGTGTTTAGGAGATCAGACTGTGTGGTGTGTATATAAGTGTATCACCCTGGTGTCCCTGTGTTTAGGAGGTCAGAGTGTATGGTGTGTATAGAAGTGTATCACCCTGGTGTCCCTGTGTTTAGGAGATCAGACTGTGTGGTGTGTATAGAAGTGTATCACCCTGATGTCCCTGTGTTTAGGAGATCAGACTGTGTGGTGTGTATAGAAGTGTATCACTCTGGTGTCCCTGTGTTTAGGAGATCAGAGTGTGTAGTGTGTATATAAGTGTATCACCCTGGTGTCCCTGTGTTTAGGAGATCAGACTGTGTGGTGTGTATAGAAGTGTATCACCCTGGTGTCCCTGTGTTTAGGAGATCAGACTGTGTGGTGTGTATATAAGTGTATCACCCTGGTGTCCCTGTGTTTAGGAGATCAGACTGTGTGGTGTATATATAAGTGTATCACTCTGGTGTCCTTGTGTTTAGGAGATCAGACTGTGTGGTGTGTATATAAGTGTATCACCCTGGTGTCCCTGTGTTTAGGAGATCAGACTGTGTGGTGTGTATATAAGTGTATCACTCTGGTGTCCCTGTGTTTAGGAGATCAGACTGTGTGGTGTGTATATAAGTGTATCACCCTGGTGTCCCTGTGTTTAGGAGATCAGACTGTGTGGTGTGTATATAAGTGTATCACTCTGGTGTCCTTGTGTTTAGGAGATCAGACTGTGTGGTGTGTATATAAGTGTATCACCTTGGTGTCCCTGTGTTTAGGAGATCAGACTGTGTGGTGTGTATATACATGTATCACCCTGGTGTCCTGTGTTTAGGAGATCAGACTGTGTGGTGTGTATATAAGTGTATCACCCTGGTGTCCCTGTGTTTAGGAGATCAAACTGTGTGGTGTGTATATAAGTGGATCACCCTGGTGTCCCTATGTTTAGGAGATCAGACGGTGTGGTGTGTATAGAAGTGTATCACCCTGATGTCCCTGTGTTTAGGAGATCAGACTGTGTGGTGTGTATAGAAGTGTATCACCCCGGTGTCCCTGTGTTTAGGAGATCACACTGTGTGGTGTGTATATAAGTGTATCACCCTGGTGTCCCTGTGTTTAGGAGATCAGACTGTGTGGTGTGTGTATATAAGTGTATCACCCTGGTGTCCCTGTGTTTAGGAGATCAGACTGTGTGGTGTGTATATAAGTGTATCACTCTGGTGTCCCTGTGTTTAGGAGATCAGACTGTGTGGTGTGTATATAAGTGTATCACCCTGGTGTCCCTGTGTTTAGGAGATCAGACTGTGTGGTGTGTATATAAGTGTATCACTCTGGTGTCCTTGTGTTTAGGAGATCAGACTGTGTGGTGTGTATATAAGTGTATCACCTTGGTGTCCCTGTGTTTAGGAGATCAGACTGTGTGGTGTGTATATACATGTATCACCCTGGTGTCCTGTGTTTAGGAGATCAGACTGTGTGGTGTGTATATAAGTGTATCACCCTGGTGTCCCTGTGTTTAGGAGATCAAACTGTGTGGTGTGTATATAAGTGGATCACCCTGGTGTCCCTATGTTTAGGAGATCAGACGGTGTGGTGTGTATAGAAGTGTATCACCCTGATGTCCCTGTGTTTAGGAGATCAGACTGTGTGGTGTGTATAGAAGTGTATCACCCCGGTGTCCCTGTGTTTAGGAGATCACACTGTGTGGTGTGTATATAAGTGTATCACCCTGGTGTCCCTGTGTTTAGGAGATCAGACTGTGTGGTGTGTGTATATAAGTGTATCACCCTGGTGTCCCTGTGTTTAGGAGATCAGACTGTGTGGTGTGTATATAAGTGTATCACTCTGGTGTCCCTGTGTTTAGGAGATCAGACTGTGTGGTGTGTATATAAGTGTATCACCCTGGTGTCCCTGTGTTTAGGAGATCAGACTGTGTGGTGTGTATAGAAGTGTATCACCCTGGTGTCCCTGTGTTTAGGAGATCAGACTGTGTGGTGTGTATAGAAGTGTATCACCCTGATGTCCCTGTGTTTAGGAGATCAGACTGTGTGGTGTGTATAGAAGTGTATCACTCTGGTGTCCCTGTGTTTAGGAGATCAGAGTGTGTAGTGTGTATATAAGTGTATCACCCTGGTGTCCCTGTGTTTAGGAGATCAGACTGTGTGGTGTGTATAGAAGTGTATCACCCTGGTGTCCCTGTGTTTAGGAGATCAGACTGTGTGGTGTGTATATAAGTGTATCACCCTGGTGTCCCTGTGTTTAGGAGATCAGACTGTGTGGTGTATATATAAGTGTATCACTCTGGTGTCCTTGTGTTTAGGAGATCAGACTGTGTGGTGTGTATATAAGTGTATCACCCTGGTGTCCCTGTGTTTAGGAGATCAGACTGTGTGGTGTGTATATAAGTGTATCACCCTGGTGTCCCTGTGTTTAGGAGATCAGACTGTGTGGTGTGTATATAAGTGTATCACTCTGGTGTCCCTGTGTTTAGGAGATCAGACTGTGTGGTGTGTATATAAGTGTATCACTCTGGTGTCCCTGTGTTTAGGAGATCAGACTGTGTGGTGTGTATAGAAGTATATCACCCTGGTGTCCCTGTGTTTAGGAGATCAGACTGTGTGGTGTGTGTATATAAGTGTATCACCCTGGTGTCCCTGTGTTTAGGAGATCAGACTGTGTGGTGTGTATATAAGTGTATCACCCTGGTGTCCCTGTGTTTAGGAGATCAGACTGTGTGGTGTGTATATAAGTGTATCACTCTGGTGTCCCTGTGTTTAGGAGATCAGACTGTGTGGTGTGTATAGAAGTGTATCACCCTGGTGTCCCTGTGTTTAGGAGATCAGACTGTGTGGTGTGTATAGAAGTGTATCACCCTGGTGTCCCTGTGTTTAGAGAGATCAGACTGTGTGGTGTGTATAGAAGTGTATCACCCTGGTGTCCCTGTGTTTAGGAGATCAGACTGTGTGGTGTGTATAGAAGTATATCACCCTGGTGTCCCTGTGTTTAGGAGATCAGACTGTGTGGTGTGTGTATATAAGTGTATCACCCTGGTGTCCCTGTGTTTTAGGAGATCAGACTGTGTGGTGTGTATATAAGTGTATCACCCTGGTGTCCCTGTGTTTAGGAGATCAGACTGTGTGGTGTGTATATAAGTGTATCACTCTGGTGTCCCTGTGTTTAGGAGATCAGACTGTGTGGTGTGTATAGAAGTGTATCACCCTGGTGTCCCTGTGTTTAGGAGATCAGACTGTGTGGTGTGTATAGAAGTGTATCACCCTGGTGTCCCTGTGTTTAGGAGATCAGACTGTGAGGTGTGTATAGAAGTGTATCACCCTGGTGTCCCCTGTGGTTTAGGAGATCAGACTGTGTGGTGTGTATAGAAGTGTATCACCCTGGTGTCCCTGTGTTTAGGAGATCAGACTGTGTGGTGTGTGTATATAAGTGTATCACTCTGGTGTCCCTGTGTTTAGGAGATCAGACTGTGTGGTGTGTATAGAAGTGTATCACCCCTGGTGTCCCTGTGTTTAGGAGATCAGACTGTGTGGTGTGTATATAAGTGTATCACCCCTGGTGTCCCTGTGTTTAGGAGATCAGACTGTGTGGTGTGTATAGAAGTGTATCACCCTGGTGTCCCTGTGTTTAGGAGATCAGACTATGTGGTGTGTATAGAAGTGTATCACCCTGGTGTCCCTGTGTTTAGGAGATCAGACTGTGTGGTGTGTATAGAAGTGTATCACCCTGGTGTCCCTGTGTTTAGGAGATCAGACTGTGTGGTGTGTATAGAAGTGTATCACCCTGGTGTCCCTGTGTTTAGGAGATCAGACTGTGTGGTGTGTATATAAGTGTATTACCCTGTGTACCTGTGTTTAGGAGATCAGACTGTGTGGTGTGTATATAAGTGTATCACCCTGGTGTCCCTGTGTTTAGGAGATCAGACTGTGTGGTGTGTATAGAAGTGGATCACCCTGGTGTCCCTGTGTTTAGGAGATCAGACTGTGTGGTGTGTATATAAGTGTATCTCCCTGGTGTCCCTGTGTTTAGGAGATCAGACTGTGTGGTGTGTATATAAGTGTATTACCCCTGGTGTCCCTGTGTTTAGGAGATCAGACTGTGTGGTGTGTGTATATAAGTGTATCACTCTGGTGTCCCTGTGTTTAGGAGATCAGACTGTGTGGTGTGTATAAGGAAGTGTATCACCCTGGTGTCCCTGTGTTTAGGAGATCAGACTGTGTGGTGTGTATATAAGTGTATCACCCTGGTGTCCCTGTGTTTAGGAGATCAGACTGTGTGGTGTGTATAGAAGTGTATCACCCTGGTGTCCCTGTGTTTAGAGATCAGACTATGTGGTGTGTATAGAAGTGTATCACCCTGGTGTCCCTGTGTTTAGGAGATCAGACTGTGTGGTGTGTATAGAAGTGTATCACCCTGGTGTCCCTGTGTTTAGGAGATCAGACTGTGTGGTGTGTATATAAGTGTATTACCCTGGTGTACCTGTGTTTAGGAGATCAGACTGTGTGGTGTGTATATAAGTGTATCACCCTGGTGTCCCTGTGTTTAGGAGATCAGACTGTGTGGTGTGTATAGAAGTGTATCACCCTGGTGTCCCTGTGTTTAGGAGATCAGACTGTGTGGTGTGTATAGAAGTGTATCACCCTGGTGTCCCTGTGTTTAGGAGATCAGACTGTGTGGTGTGTATATAAGTGTATCACCCTGGTGTCACTGTGTTTAGGAGATCACACTGTGTGGTGTGTATAGAAGTGTATCACCCTGGTGTCCCTGTGTTTAGGAGATCAGATTGTGTGTTGTGTATAGAAGTGTATCACATAGGGTGACCACATGTCCCTATTGCTCAGGACAGTCCCTGATTTTATGTGTGTGTCCTTTGTCCCGGAAAGCCCTCTTTTGGTACAGTACAAAGTCCCAGAATGAAGACTTCAGAGCACAGAGATCTAAACACTAGAAGGAAAACAGCCTGTTGTCTACTGTGACAGGAAGTGATGCCTCTGCTGGTTATCACGCTGCCCTTGCTATGCTGGTGACATTCTGTCAGTCTCTGTCTACTGCTGACGCTTATTGGTTGTAGTGACTTGGTCCCGCCCAGTATTTGTCCTTAAATACTGGGCCTTGTCACTTCTCCGGGGCCCTTTCGTGGTGTTTCCGTTACCAGCGCTTGTTCCAGTTTTCGTGTGATCTCTGTGTACCGACCTGGACTGCCTGACTACTCTGCTGTATCCATTCCTGCTGTGTACCGACCCGGACTGCCTGACTACTCTGCTGTATCTGTTCCTGCCTGTGTACTGATCCGGTCTGCCTGACTACTCTGCTGTATTCGTTCCTGCTCAGTGTACCGACCCGACCCGGCCCGGCTGACGTTCCTGCTCTGTGTACCGACCCGGCCCGGCTGACGTTCCTGCTCTGTGTACCGACTCGGATTGGCTGACATTCCTGCTCTGTGTTCCGACCCGACATGGCTGACGTTCCTGCTCTGTGTACTGACTCGCAATGGCTGACGTTCCTGCTCTGTGTACCGACCCGGCCTGGCTCACGTTCCTGCTCTGTGTCCCGACTCGGATTGGCTGACATTTCTGCTCTGTGGACCGGCCAGGTAGGGCTACTACTCCTGTATATCGGTGCTGCCTGCAGTCCCATTCCAGTCCTCTGTTTGGGGTCCTCCTCCAGGCTTCTGTCTCTGGACTATTCCATTGTGCCTCAGTGCCACTCGTGCAGTCTAGTCTCAGTTCGGTCATTGTCGCGTGGGCGACATTCCTGTGTCTATCCCATCAGTGCACCACAGTACGCTTGACCCTCCTTTCTGCCTATAGCTGAGGTTAGTGTTACTTTGGGCGCTTCAGGCTGTGCTTACATCAGGCAGTCGTTACTGGTTTTATCGTTCGTTAACCCCTTCGGGGAAGGTGTCACTAATCACCGGTTACTCTACAGTGCAGTCTCTGTTGGGCGCCCTCCTGGGCATACTGTCTCAGTCCTCCATTACTGCTAAGGCAGTCCTAAGTTAATCCTGGGCCTCCGTTGTCTACTGGGCATTTCTTGCTATTTAAGCACTCCCTGCAGAGTAGGAGTTTCAAGAGCCTCGCACTATTAGGGCCTGTCAGCTGTCCTGGCCTAATAGTAACCCATTCCTGGCTGCCTCGGTTTGAGTTTCAAACGAACATTGCCTGACCTGTGTCAGTATATTGTAAATTCCGTATTGTACATATACTGGACCCGTGTGGGTATATATATCTTGCTATAACCTGTCCTGTGTCAGTACTGTATTGTGTTACATTTAATGCTGGACCCGTGAGGGTTATCTTCTCTGAGCCTGTTCAATAAAACTGTGTTTTATCTCACCTACTGTGTCTGAGTGTCAATAAAACCGTTACACTGGGCTACAAGAAAATGGCTTCCAGAAAGAGTTCAAAACACTAGAGAGATAACTGAGCCTTGAACTGGGCATCAATTGGGAGCTGCAGTGTAATTTTCTTGTAGTGTGATGTTAGTTTAAATCTTTGGTCTTGATGTATATTTCCTAGTAGGCCACCATAGCCATTACTTCCTCACACAGCAATTAATTGGCAGTGCTCCCTCTAGTGTTTAGAGCTCAATGTTACACTCTTCTCTCCACAGTGTCCCTGAATGGCAGAATTGAAATATGGTCACCCTAGTATCACATTGCTCCACAGCAATAGAAGTCACATTAATGTTCGTGTAGACATCAGTATAAGTATTTATAAATCAATCTATGTAAATAAAATACTTTAGTCTTTTTCTAAATCATTTATTCAGTTACACATAGAGGTGTCAATAGGTAATGAAATAAGCTAAACATTCTTTGCAATACCCCGTCCACCAGCTTTGTTCCAAGCAACACCCCCTAAATCAAAATGATCCCTCTTGGGCCATTTTGTTGGGAGGTATGCTCACCTTTTCCATCACAGGGTGTGTGGCTGACAGCCAGTCTGCTGGTGTCAGCCAGATTTTGGTTGATGCCAACTTGTGATGGCCATTCAATGGCAGTTGCATTGAGCATTGTGGCCTCCATTGCATATCATGTGTAACCCCATAGGCCTCAGTAAAGATGTTCCCTGCTTCAACCTTACTGCATTTGTTTGTACCTTATTTTCCTGCTCATGCAATGGAGCTGTCATACAAGGGCTTGCTGGAATTAACCCTTTAAGTATCAGAGAGTTATCATTAATCACACTGGAGAAGTTATCTCCTCTTTGTCATACCTTAGTACATCTCCCCTGTAGTCTATAACCAAATATCTCCCATAGAATAACACAGGAACTGGAGAGTTTATATCACTGGAGAAGATATCTCCTCTTTATCACACCTTAGTACATCTCTCCCTGTAGTCTATAACTAAATCTCTACCATAGAATAACATAGGAACTGGAGAGTTTATCTCACTGGAGAAGTCATCTCCTCTTCATCACACCTTAGTACATCTCTCCCTGTAGTCTATAACCAAATATCTCCCATAGAATAACATAGGAACTGGAGAGTTTATCTCACTGGAGAAGTTATCTCCTCTTTATCACACCTTAGTACATCTCCCCCTGTAGTCTATAACTAAATCTCTACCATAGAATAACATAGGAACTGGAGAGTTTATCTCACTGGAGAAGTTATCTCCTCTTCATCACACCTTAGTACATCTCCCCTGTAGTCTATAACTAAATCTCTCCCATAGAATAACCTAGGAACTGGAGAGTTTATCTCACTGGAGAAGTTATCTCCTCTTTATCACACCTTAGTACATCTCCCCTGTAGTCTATAACTAAATCTCTCCCATATAATAACATAGGAACTGGAGAGTTTATCTCACTGGAGAAGTTATCTCCTCTTCATCACACCTTAGTACATCTCCCCTGTAGTCTATAACCAAATATCTCCCATAGAATAACACAGGAACTGGAGAGTTTATATCACTGGAGAAGTTATCTCCTCTTTATCACACCTTAGTACATCTCTCCCTGTAGTCTATAACTAAATCTCTCCCATACAATAACATAGGAACTGGAGAGTTTATCTCACTGGAGAAGTTATCTCCTCTTTATCACACCTTAGTACATCTCCCCTGTAGTCTATAACTAAATCTCTCCCATATAATAACATAGGAACTGGGGAGTTTATCTCACTGGAGAAGTTATCTCCTCTTTATCACACCTTAGTACATCTCCCCCTGTAGTCTATAACTAAATATCTCCAATAGAATAACATAGGAACTGGAGAGTTTATCTCACTGGAGAAGTTATCTCCTCTTTATGACACCTTAGTACATCTCCCCTGTAGTCTATAAATAAATCTCTACCATAGAATAACATAGGAACTGGAGAGTTTATCTCACTGGAGAAGTCATCTCCTCTTTATCACACCTTAGTACATCTCCCCTGTAGTCTATAACTAAATCTCTACCATACAATAACATAGGAATTGGAGAGTTTATCTCACTGGAGCCGTTATCTCCTCTTTATCACACCTTAGTACATCTCCCCTGTAGTCTATAACTAAAGCTCTACCGTAGAATAACATAGGAATTGGAGAGTTTATCTCACTGGAGCCGTTATCTCCTCTTTATCACACCTTAGTACATCTCCCCTGTAGTCTATAACTAAATCTCTCCCGTAGAATAACATAGGAATTGGAGAGTTTATCTCACTGGAGCCGTTATCTCCTCTTTATCACACCTTAGTACATCTCCCCTGTAGTCTATAACTAAATCTCTACCATAGAATAACATAGGAACTGGAGAGTTTATCTCACTGGAGAAGTTATCTCCTCTTTATGACACCTTAGTACATCTCCCCTGTAGTCTATAAATAAATCTCTACCATAGAATAACATAGGAACTGGAGAGTTTATCTCACTGGAGAAGTCATCTCCTCTTTATCACACCTTAGTACATCTCCCCTGTAGTCTATAACTAAATCTCTACCATACAATAACATAGGAATTGGAGAGTTTATCTCACTGGAGCCGTTATCTCCTCTTTATCACACCTTAGTACATCTCCCCTGTAGTCTATAACTAAAGCTCTACCGTAGAATAACATAGGAATTGGAGAGTTTATCTCACTGGAGCCGTTATCTCCTCTTTATCACACCTTAGTACATCTCCCCTGTAGTCTATAACTAAATCTCTCCCGTAGAATAACATAGGAATTGGAGAGTTTATCTCACTGGAGCCGTTATCTCCTCTTTATCACACCTTAGTACATCTCCCCTGTAGTCTATAACTAAATCTCTACCATAGAATAACATAGGAACTGGAGAGTTTATCTCACTGGAGAAGTTATCTCCTCTTTATCACACCTTAGTACATCTCCCCTGTAGTCTATAACTAAATCTCTCCCATAGAATAACATAGGAACTGGAGAGTTTATCTCTCTGGAGAAGTTATCTCCTCTTTATCACACCTTAGTACATCTCCCCTGTAGTCTATAACTAAATCTCTCCCATAGAATAACATAGGAACTGTAGAGTTTATCACACTGGAGAAGTTATCTCCTCTTTATCACACCTTAGTACATCTCCCCTGTAGTCTATAACTAAATCTCTCCCATAGAATAACATAGGAACTGGAGAGTTTATCTCACTGGAGAAGTTATCTCCTCTTTATCACACCTTAGTATATCTACCCTGTAGTCTGTAACTAAAGATCTCCCATAGAATAACATAGGAACTGGAGAGTTTATCTCAGTGGAGAAGTTATCTCCTCTTTATCACACCTTAGTACATCTCCCCTGTAGTCTATAACTAAATCTCTCCCATAGAATAACATAGGGACTGGAGAGTTTATCTCACTGGAGAAGTTATCTCCTCTTTATCACACCTTAGTACATCTCCCCCTGTAGTCTATAACTAAATCTCTCCCATAGAATAACATAGGAACTGGAGAGTTTATCTCACTGGAGAAGTTATCTCCTCTTTATCACACCTTAGTACATCTCCCCTGTAGTCTATAACTAAAGATCTCCCATAGAATAACATAGGAACTGGAGAGTTTATCTCACTGGAGAAGTTATCTCTTCTTTATCACACCTTAGTACATCTCCCCTGTAGTCTATAACTAAATCTCTCCCATAGAATAACATAGGAACTGGAGAGTTTATCTCACTGGAGAAGTCATCTCCTCTTTATCACACCTTAGTACATCCCCCCTGTAGTCTATAACTAAAGATCTCCCATAGAATAACATAGGAACTGGAGAGTTTATCTCACTGGAGAAGTTATCTCCTCTTTATCACACCTTAGTACATCTCCCCTGTAGTCTATAACTAAATCTCTCCCATAGAATAACATAGGAACTGGAGAGTTTATCTCACTGGAGAAGTTATCTCCTCTTTATCACACCTTAGTACATCTCCCCTGTAGTCTATAACTAAATCTCTCCCATAGAATAACATAGGAACTGGAGAGTTTATCTCACTGGAGAAGTTATCTCCTCTTTATCACACCTTAGTACATCCCCCCTGTAGTCTATAACTAAATCTCTCCCATAGAATAACATAGGAACTGGAGAGTTTATCTCACTGGACAAATTATCTCCTCTTTATCACACCTTAGTATATCTACCCTGTATCTATAACTAAAGATATCCCATAGAATAACATAGGAACTGGAGAGTTTATCTCACTGGAGAAGTTATCTCCTCTTTATCACACCTTAGTACATCTCCCCTGTAGTCTATAACTAAATCTCTCCCATAGAATAACATAGGGACTGGAGAGGTTTATAGCACTGGAGAAGTTATCTCCTCTTTATCACACCTTAGTACATCTCCCCTGTAGTCTATAACTAAAGATCTCCTATAGAATAACATAGGAACTGGAGAGATTATCTCACTGGAGAAGTTATCTCCTCTTTATCACACCTTAGTACATCTCCCCTGTAGTCTATAACTAAAGATCTCCTATAGAATAACATAGGAACTGGAGAGATTATCTCACTGGAGAAGTTATCTCCTCTTTATCACACCTTAGTACATCTCCCCTGTAGTCTATAACTAAAGATCTCCTATAGAATAACATAGGAACTGGAGAGTTTATCTCACTGGAGACGTTATCTCCTCTTTATCACACCTTAGTACATCTCCCCTGTAGTCTATAACTAAAGATCTCCTATAGAATAACATAGGAACTGGAGAGATTATCTCACTGGAGAAGTTATCTCCTCTTTATCACACCTTAGTACATCTCCCCTGTAGTCTATAACTAAAGATCTCCTATAGAATAACATAGGAACTGGAGAGTTTATCTCACTGGAGACGTTATCTCCTCTTTATCACACCTTAGTATATCTCCCTGTAGTCTATAACTAAAGATCTCCCATACAATAACATAGGAACTGGAGAGTTTATCTCACTGGAGAAGTTATCTCCTCTTTATCACACCTTAGTACATCTCCCCTGTAGTCTATAACTAAAGTTCTCCCATAGAATAACATAGGAACTGGAGAGTTTATCTCACTGGAGAAGTGATCTCCTCTTTATCTCACCTTAGTACATCTCCCCTGTAGTCTATAACTAAAGATCTCCCATAGAATAACATAGGAACTGGAGAGTTTATCTCACTGGAGAAGTGATCTCCTCTTTATCTCACCTTAATACATCTCCCCTGTAGTCTATAACTAAAGATCTCCCATAGAATAACATAGGAACTGGAGAGTTTATCTCACTGGAGAAGTTATCTCCTCTTTATCACACCTTAGTACATCACCCCTGTAGTCTATAACTAAATCACTCCCATAGATTAACATAGGAACTGGAGAGTTTATCTCACTGGAGGAGTTATCTCCTCTTTATCACACCTTAGTACATCTCCCTGTAGTCTATAACTAAAGATCTCCCATACAATAACATAGGAACTGGAGAGTTTATCTCACTGGAGAAGTTATCTCCTCTTTATCACACCTTAGTACATCTCCCCCTGTAGTCTATAACTAAATCTCTCCTATAGAATAACATTGGAACTGGAAAGTTTATCTCACTGGAGAAGTTATCTCCTCTTTATCACACCTTAGTACATCTCCCCTGTAGTCTATAACTAAATCTCTCCAATAGAATAACATAGGAACTGGAGTGTTTATCTCACTGGAGGAGTTATCTCCTCTTTATCACACCTTAGTACATCCCCCCTGTAGTCTATAACTAAATCTCTCCCATAGAATAACATAGGAACTGGAGAGTTTATCTCACTGGACAAATTATCTCCTCTTTATCACACCTTAGTATATCTACCCTGTATCTATAACTAAAGATATCCCATAGAATAACATAGGGACTGGAGAGTTTATCTCACTGGAGGAGTTATCTCCTCTTTATCACACCTTAGTACATCTCCCTGTAGTCTATAACTAAAGATCTCCCATACAATAACATAGGAACTGGAGAGTTTATCTCACTGGACAAATTATCTCCTCTTTATCACACCTTAGTATATCTACCCTGTATCTATAACTAAAGATATCCCATAGAATAACATAGGGACTGGAGAGTTTATAGCACTGGAGAAGTTATCTCCTCTTTATCACACCGTAGTACTTCTCCCCCTGTAGTCTATAACTAAAGCTCTCCCATAGAATAACATAGGAACTGGAGAGTTTATCTCACTGGAGAAGTTATCTCCTCTTTATCACACCTTAGTACATCTCCCCTGTAGTCTATAACTAAAGATCTCCTATAGAATAACATAGGAACTGGAGAGATTATCTCACTGGAGAAGTTATCTCCTCTTTATCACACCTTAGTATATCTACCCTGTATCTATAACTAAAGATATCCCATAGAATAACATAGGGACTGGAGAGTTTATAGCACTGGAGAAGTTATCTCCTCTTTATCACACCTTAGTACTTCTCCCCCTGTAGTCTATAACTAAATCTCTCCCATAGAATAACATAGGAACTGGAGAGATTATCTCACTGGAGAAGTTATCTCCTCTTTATCACACCTTAGTACATCCCCCCCTGTAGTCTATAACTAAATCTCTCCCATATGATAACATAGGAACTGGAGAGTTTATCTCACTGGAGAAGTTATCTCCTCTTTATCACACCTTAGTACATCTCCCCTGTAGTCTATAACTAAAGCTCTTGCATAGAATAACATAGGAACTGGAGAGTTTATTTCACTGGACAAGTTATCTCCTCTTTATCACACCTTAGTACATCTCCCCTGTAGTCTATAACTAAATCTCTCCCATAGAATAACATAGGAACTGGAGAGTTTATCTCACTGGAGAAGTTATCTCCTCTTTATCACACCTTAGTACATCTCCCCTGTAGTCTATAACTAAAGATCTCCCATAGAATAACATAGGAACTGGAGAGTTTATCTCACTGGAGAAGTTATCTCCTCTTTATCACACCTTAGTACATCTCTCCTGTAGTCTATAAATAAATCTCTCCCATAGAATAACATAGGAACTGGAGAGTTTATCACACTGGAGAAGTTATCTCCTCTTTATCGCACCTTAATACATCTCCCATGTAGTCTACAACTAAATCTCTCCCATAGAATAACATAGGAACTGGAGAGTTTATCTCACTGGAGAAGTTACGAATGAAAGAATAAGTTAATTTATATACACAAGTTTATGAAGCTCTTTACAATTTAAGAGTTTGCACAATACAGGGTAACAAGTGATTAGGAAAATGAGACAAAGGAAATGGGGTCTCTGCTCGAAAGTTTACAATCTAAAGTGGTACAGAGAGACATATAGAGACATACAGGTTAAATGCAGAACACAGTGCTCTATTTCTGATCAGTATAGAGAACAGACAATTAAAGAGATAGTAATCTTTCAAAATAGTAATCTTTCAAAATAAAAGCCTCTCCAATTTATCTTCATAGTATTTGAACCATGGAGAGTGTTATTTCAATACTGTAGTTCAAGAATAATTGAATGATAAAGTATCTCCCTCTCGTCCCTTTTACTGATGTAACAATGCTCACCTCAGAAAGGTGGTGTCCGGATGGATTGCAGAGAGGGACAATCTTCAATTAACGTAAGGGAGAAACCTGTCAATGGGGGCAGGGTTTTCATTGTTCTCACAGTAAGAAGATTGTTCCTTGCTGTGACCTGTCGGTCAAGTGACCAGATTCCACATCTGAGGTGAGCAGTGTTACACTAGGTAAAAGGGGCGGGAGGGGGATACTTTATCATTCAATTACTCTTGTACTACAACTCTGACAGTATTGAAATAACACTCTCCATGGCTCAAATACTATAAAGATTAATTGGAGCTGCTTTTATTTTGAAACATTACTATCACTTATATATCCTGAGAACTAGTTAAGTGTTTCAGTATCTCCTTCCGAAATGATTAAAATATCATCAATATATCTCTTAAACATATATATATCAATACTGTCAGAGTTGTAGTACAAGAGTAATTGAATGATAAAGTATCCCCCTCCAGCCCCTTTTACTGATGTAACACTTCTCACCTCAGAGCACAAGACTGTCCGGATGGATCTCAAAGAGGGACAATCTCCAGTGATCAAAAAGACAAACCTGAAAAACCTGTCAAGGAGGGCAGGGTTTTCCTTATGATCACAGTAAGAAGATTGTCCCTCACTGCAGTCTGTCCGGTCAAGAGACCAGATTCCACATCTGAGAGGAGGTGTCTTACACTAGGTAAAAGGGGTGGGAGGGGGATACTTTATCATTCAATTACTCTTGTGCTACAACTATGACAGAATTGAAATAACACTCTCCATGGCCCAAATACTATGATGATTAATTGGAGCTGCTTTTATTTTGAAACATTACTATCACTTTAACCCCTTAACGACCGGCCGATCGGCACATCGCGGTCACTTAAGGACCACGGAGCATTTTTTCTTTGCTGATTTCAGTTCCGGACTCCTCTAACGGCGTTCAGTCGCGGGGGGAGCCCGGAATTCCATGACAGTCATAGTACGTCAAGGGTCATTAAGGGGTTAAGTAAATTATAAAAGCCTTGGATGTATGAAGTCAGTGTCTTCTAACTTGTTATTTCCTCTTTATCACACCTTTGTACATCTCCTCCTATTCTATAACTAAAGGTATCATATAGAGTAATAGTCAGGGTATATTAACCCTTCGTATCCTGAATCAACTCCGTTTGAACTGGTTATTAATAATTAATTGTCTGGGTATGATATTATGTTTACTTCTCCCCGGATCCTGTCCTTAGATTGGTGTGGTGTGACTGGTAATCGTTATGCAGATAGGTATGAAACAGCTTGTTAATCAACTTTGAAAAAGCATTTGGTCAGCATTTAATTTTTTTACTAGCCAATTACCTCATGTGACTAGGATTTACCATATAAAGGCCACAATTATAAGAGTGACTCAGTACGTAGGTTCACCCTTGTAAGTGAAGCATTTAAAGGGATAGTATTACTTCAAAATGACTATCCCTCATATTGTAGCCCTTAATAAACTGAGTTAAATGACACCATTTGCATCTCTCAGACCTTTATGGTGTAAGAGATAGCCGCTTTCAAAGTTTCCTCTCCCCTGATGTCAGCGTTCTGCTGCCAGCAGGGGAATCCGGTCCCGGGACAGGCAGAGGCTCTTAAACAGAGCCGATATCTCATTATAGAAGGAAAAATTATTCACTGAAACAGTCTTCTACGTGTGCTTGGTTGCCAAGCACACATAGAAGACTGTTTCAATTAATCATTTTTCCTTCCATAACGAGATATCGGCTCTGCTGAAGACCCTCCGCCCTGTCCCGGGACCGGATTCCCCTGCTGGCAGCAGAACCCTGACATCAGGGGAGAGGAAACTTTGAAAGCAGCTATCTCTTAAACCATAAAGGTCTGAGAGATGCAAATGGTGTCATTTAACTCAGTTTATTAAGGGCTACAATATGAGGGATAGTCATTTTGAAGTAATACTATCTCTTTAAAGTAAAGTAGTACTTAAGCAACATGTGGTCAGGAGGGCGGAAACAAGATCCTTTGAGGAAACAACAACTCACAAACCAGTTCTTCAAGGACGGATCAAAAGCACAGACTTGAATGAGAACTCTGTAATTATCTTAAAGTGGCACCTTCACATCCGCTTCTGGAGAGTGAACAAGAGTAAAGTAGACTCCGATCGTAAAACAATGATTACCATTATGAGAAGGTGTAACTGGTCCATTTGTTAAAGGGATAGTAATATTTCGTTTTATCTTTATTTTATTTTGTAGGCATTAAAAAAACAAGAAGAACGATATGTCTTATCTCTCAAACCTTTATAGTGTAAGCCATCTCTTCTCAGATGTGGAATCCAGTCCATAGACCAGACAGATAACAGAAGGGGACAATCTTCTTCCTATGAGAACAATGAAGGCCCTGCCCGCCTTGACAAGTTTTTCAGCTTTTTCCCTTATCTTAATTGAAGATTGTCTCTCTCTGCAGTCTACCTGGGCACCTCCCTTCTGATCTGGCTGAGCAGTGTTACATCAGTAAAAGGGGCGGGAGGGGGATACTTTATCATTGAATTACTCTTGAACTACAACTCTGACAGAATTGAAATAACACTCTCCAAAGTCCAAATACTATGATGATTAATTAGAGCTGCTTTTATTATGAAACATTTCTATCCCTTTAACCTCTCCTACTGTTATAACAGTAACACTGCTGGAATACCTTCTATTGCTCATTTCTACACTTGCACTCCTCACTAAAATGTCTCGCCACTTCTGGACAGTACCCAAGCGGAGGAGGTTGGAGGCAGTGGTGTAACTATAGGGGTCGCACCTGAGACCGGTCCCGTGCACTCCAGGAGCCTGGCCTCCTCCTACGACCCCTCCGCCTGGTGCCCGCAATCTCCCACAGGTGCTCTAGTAATGCAGAGCGCTGGGAGATGACATAATCTCCCAGCGCTTTGCCTTACTAAGAGGACCGCGCGGGAGCTCCAGGTAGGAGATGGGAGCATTGAAGAGGGGGTCAGTGTGGTCAGGGGGGCCAATGTAGTGGTGGGGGGCCCGTGGCACTTCTTGTACCAGGGCCTAGGCTTCCAGTTATGCCTCTGTTTGGAGACGTTTGTATCATAGCCTTTAAGGATTCAATACTTTGTTGCATCTAAACATATGTGAGTCTGGGTTACGGCACATCTCTGTATACAAAGAATTATATCTGGATTTTCTTTGGCAAGACGTACATGTAGAACCTATATCAGTGGTCTTATTATTGACTCGCTTTTTTTGGGTTACACCTAGATCACTGATCGATGGAGCTTTCCAGCTATTCTGATTCATAGGTGATTGAATTTTATGTACATTGATACTAAGTTGTTTCTTTTTAATAAATTAGTGCTATATTATTATTTTTTTTTCTTTATATTTTGAGTTTATTTTATAATAAATTTATTTTTATTATTTCAATTCATTTTCTTTTTTTAGGTGATTACACTATTGCACAGGATACTGCCCTGTTGTTTTTACCTGTTTTTGAAGGTGGTTCCTCTTGGTGAAGGGGGTCGGCGCTAGACTTGTGCTGCATGTCTGGCCACTTCTACCTTCCACTGTCTCCTCCCTTCTCTGTTCGCATCTGTCCTTCACGTCTCTCATCCACACTCACTCTACACACTAATGTCTCACGTTTCTCCACTCCTGCGCCCCCCACCCTACACAAACAGGAAGCTAAACGCACACAAAACCTTTAAGGTACCAATGTCCTTACTCTTCTTCTCCCAATATTACAGCTTACCTTGCTTTCAGCATCATCTGCAGGTGCCAGGCTTCAAGCATGCTGCAGGCCTCTGTTTTATGCCATGCTTCCTGTAGTCTCCTCCTACCAACTTCCTCCCTCTGAGCTGCTCCTCCTACCTACTTCCTCCCTCTGAGCTGCTCCTCCTACTTCCTGTGGAGGGGTTTAAAGGGCAGACTGAGGCCTGACTCAGATGCCCTTGCGTTGTTGATCATAGCAGTTCTGTTACCTTGGGCTCCGTGTATGACCTGGCTAGTCTTCCATCCATTCTAGTGCTGAACTGTGGCTCTGGCTGACTATTCTTTTGCCTAACACCTAATAGTGGACATCCAATCTGGTGCAGACTTGTGTCTATGGCTGACTGCCTGAATTGTGTATGATCTGGCTTGTCTGACAACCCCCTCTGGTGCTGAGTTGTGGCTCTGTCTGACTATTCTTTCATCTTTTCCCCTGGTGATCAGACACCCAATCTAGTGCGGGCCTGGGGCTCTGGTAGACTTGCATAGCTGGCTGCAGGCATGAGTCAGTTTTCACCTTACTTCTACTGACTGCTGGCGTGAGTCAGTATTTTCTCCTACTGAGTGCAGGCATGAGTCAGTATTCGCACCCTACTGACAGCAGGCATGAGTCAGTATTCACCCTTACTGGCTCCAGGTGTGAGTCAGTGATATTTCCTTCTCACTGCAGGCTGGGTCAGTTCCTCTGTCCAGTGGTTCCTGTGTTCCTGTTCTTCGGAACAAGACTTGCTGTGCCAGTGTCTGCAGAAGCTACCAGTTCCATTGTTCCTGTACGTCGGATCAAGAATTGTGTGTCAGTCCCTGCAGAGACTAACAGTGGCTTTGGCCTAGTCTCTAGTAGTGTGGTCTAGTGCAAGGCCTAATGATTGCTGTGATAGTGCTGAGCGCTAGTACCCTCTGCTTGTTCCTGCTATTGCTGTTACTTTTTGTACCTTTAATAAATTGCATTCAAATTAACGTACTGATTCCTGATTGTTTCTGGGCAACTGTGACACCCAACCACCTCCCCCCCATACACTAGAAATAAATGACACAGCACACCAGAAATAACAACACGGGCAACAATATAGGTGGAAAATAAAGAAGTCACAATTTTATTAAGTGGGTATGACTTATTTAGTGGACCACGGGTCACCCCCCCAAATCCCCATTGACATGCCACGGGTTGGGCCTCACCATCACCCCTGCCACTGGGAAGCTGAGGGCCCAATGAACTTCCAGACACCTTCGCCATCCTGGCCCTCACCAGTGGCTAACCTCAGCTCACTGGAGAGGTGACCTGGACTATGCTGATCCGCCATGGCTAGCCCACCATCCCTCCCTCTCACCTCAGTGCACCATTGGCTTTAGCCCGCCCTCATGGTGTCCTGACTGCAAAGTCATTGACCCACCTGTACTATAACCATCTTTGGCTAAATTGCACTGTCTGGGCCCGGGAGCACAGCACTGTGGCCATAGGACAACTTACAATCTTATGCCCCTGGGGATCTGGCCAACTAGTGACCCTCTTCTGTGGCAGATATTACTCCTGCTGCAGACACTAGGTACTGGAGAGAAAAACTAACAGGGTTATGGTGGGTGGGAAACAGCATGCAAACGCATACTTCCCAACATTTCAGATGGCCAAAGAGGGACACTTGTATTTTAGGGGGTGTAGCTGGGGGCATGGCTAGTAGGCAGGGCAATACCGAGTATTTTTAGGTTATTTTGTGACCTATTGACACCTCCTTGTGTAACTGAATAAATGATTTAGAACAAGACCAAAGTGTTTTAACCACACAGACTAATTTATATATACAAATACTGAAGTTTATACAAACATATATATGAGTTTTATTGCTGTGGAGCAATTTAATACACTAACATACACATCACACAGACTGATCTCCTAAAAAGAGGGGACACCAGGGTGGGAAAGAGGGACAGAGGGATTTGGTTCAAAAAGAGGGACGGAGGGTCTGATCTCCTAAACACAGGGACACCAGGGTGATACACTTATATACACACCACCACAGTGTGATCGTCTAAACACAGGGATACCAGGGTGATACACTTATATACAAACCACACAGTCTGATCGCTTAAACACAAGGACATCAGGGTGATACACTTATATACACACCACACAGTCTGATCTCCTAAACACAGGGACACCAGGGTGATACACTTCTATACACACCACATCGGTCTGATCTCCTAAACACAGGGACACCAGGGTGATACACTTATATACACACCACACAGTCTGATCTCCTAAACACAGGGACACCAGGGTGATACACTTCTATACACACCACACGGTCTGATCTCCTAAACACAGGGACACCAGTGTGATACACTTCTATACATACCACACAGTCTGATCTCCTAAACACAGGGACACCAGGGTGATACACTTCTATACACACCACACGGTCTGATCTCCTAAACACAGGGACACCAGGGTGATACACTTATATACACACCACACAGTCTGATCTCCTAAACACAGGGACACCAGGGTGATACACTTCTATACACACCACACGGTCTGATCTCCTAAACACAGGGGACACCAGGGTGATACACTTCTATGACACACCACACGGTCTGATCTCCTAAACACAGGGACACCAGAGTGATACACTTCTATACACACCACACAGTCTGATCTCCTAAATACAGGGACATCAGGGTGATACACTTCTATACACACCACACAGTCTGATCTCCTAAACACAGGGACACCGGAGTGATACACTTATATACACATCACACAGTCTGATCTCCTAAACACAGGGACACCAGGGTGATACACTTATATACACACCACACAGTCTGATCTCCTAAACACAGGGACACCAGGGTGATACACTTCTATACACACCACACAGTCTGATCTCCTAAACACAGGGACACCAGGGTGATACACTTCTATACACACCACACAGTCTGATCTCCTAAACACAGGGATACCAGGGTGATACACTTCTATACACACCACACAGTCTGATCTCCTAAACACAGGGACATCAAGGTGATCCACTTATATACATACCACACAGTCTGATCTCCTAAACACAGGGACACCAGGGTGGGAAAGAGGGACAGAGGGATTTGGGTCTCAAGAAGGGACTGTCCCTCCAAAAGTGAGACACTTGGGAGGTATGTTAATGTTTGTATAAACTTCAGTCTGTGTTTATAAATTAGTCTGTGAAAATAAAACACTTTGGTCTTGTTCTAAATCATTTATTCAGCTACAGAAAGAGATGTCAATAGGTCATGAAATTACGTAAAAATTATCTGTAATGCTCTGCCCACCAGGCACACCCCCAGCAACAACCCCTAAAAACAAGTATCCCTCTTTGGCCATTTAAAATGTGAGGTATGTTATCAGGAATTTGTTACTCTCCTTTAATTTAACCTATTACATTTTTTTGTATTTCCTGTTCCAGTATAAAATGACCTTTCTCCATAGTGTGGCTTCCTTTTTGCTGCCCATCCAGCTGTTTCACTGTCTAGCGGCAACTGTCCATGACAGGCCGGTAAAAAATTGGCTTCTGTCCAATGTTAAGTCATTGGACGGAATGCCATGGCCGGTATTTTTTGGAAGAAAAGGTGGCAACCCTACTGCAACCGCTTATCACAGCGAGGTCAGAGATGGCTCATTTTTCTTGTCTGCCCTTGCTCTGTCATCTGGTCAATGTTCTGAACATGCTGGGGGGCTTGTCGGGCACTGTTGGGGTACTTTTGTCAGAAAAACTACAAATCCCATGAGCGCTTGCTTCACGCGCTTGTTTCTGATTGGCTTCTGTTGCGGCAGCCATTTTGTGCCTTTCTGAGAACGAGTATCCTACTCAGGGCCTGGACTCTTCCTCTCTCCTCAGCTGTTTAACCCTTTCTTTGCCAGATACGTTTATTATGACGTTTTCTGCGCTGTATTATCACTTTAAAACATTGTTTTTGGGTGATCAGTGTATTTATTGACCAGTTGACTTCTGTGAGAATGTCTATTCCACTTGAGGCTGGGGCTAGACTTAAGACTAAGGAATCTGGGGTGTCTGTGTCCCCCATTGCTCATTGCTCCTCATGTCATACAGGGTTACCTAGAGAATTCTCAGGTCATATTTGCCCAGCATGCACTGCTGCCCCGGAATCTTCTGCAGGGTCCTCCAGCCATGCACTAGAGCCAGTATGGATGTAAGAGTTTAAGGCTACTACCAGGGACCTCCGGTCCACCTTACAACTCCTTCCATCCACCTTAGAGGGGGTCTTCAGCTCGTGGCAGACCCCCGCCCTTATCAGATCTTCCCTGCCTAAAGCGCCGGGTGTACCTGATGTGCCTGACTCCTCTGAGGAGGAGTGGACTCTGATGATGATGACTGTTCAGCTGTTCCTTCATCTCAGTTTTTGGGGACCCCTTTGAGGCGGACCCCATCCCCTCGGCTGAGAGCCTGATCAGGACTGTGTTGTCCACCCTGAACATTCCCTTGGAGCCTGTTAGGCCTCATGCTTGCTTTCCACCTAACCCCACCCTTGACCGCTTGGTGTCAGAGGAGTGGAAATTTCCAGACAAGAAACCGTCTGTGTCTAGGAAGTTTGCTAAACTTTACCTGTTTCCTGAAATGGCCCTCACTCAGTGGGTTCATCCCCCAAAAGTGGATGCCCCAGTTTCCAGGCTCTCTAAATCCACTGCCTTGGCAGTGGCTGATGCCTCTGCTTTCAAAGACTGGACTGATAAGAAGCTTGAGACTTCTCTGAAGGCTATTTTTGTGACTGCGGGCTCTGCCCTTTGCCCTACCTTTGCTGCTGCATGGGTAAATAGGACTGTGGCTGTTTGGATTGAACAGCTCAATTCTGCTGTCCCTCAGGGGGCCCCTACTTCTGACATGTTGCAACTTCTCGCTAACATTGCTGAGGCTCAGCATTATGTCTTTTCTGCCCTGTTTGATGCTGTGCGTATGGTAGCCAGGGCTTCTACTATGTCTGTGGTAGCCAAAAGGGCTCTTTGGCTCAAGATCTGGTCTGCTGACATGGCCTCTAAGGGGCTTTCCTGTCTTTGCCTTTTCAGGGATCCTGCCTATTTGTGCCTGCGCTTAAGGATCTCATCAACGAGGCCACTGGAGGGAAGAGTACTCACCTGCCAGTGGTCCTGAGGAAGAAGGCGCCTGTCAAAAGGAATCTGTTTTTTTCGTCCCTTTCAGGCAGACTCGCACCAGGCGACCCAGATGGTCCCTCAGGCTCCTCGATCCTCCTCCAAGTCTACCCAGCAATGGAGATCCAAGTCCTCCACAACGCCAAGGCTTCCAAACCTTCTTCTGCATGACTCACCAAACCCCGGTCCCCACCCGCAGGTAGGTGGCTGCCTACGCCATTACCTTTCAGCTTGGCAGGCTTCTGTGACGGACCCATGGGTTTTACAAGTGGTGGCCTCAGGATACAGGATTCCCTTCACCTCTCTTCCTCCTCCAAGGACCTTTGTTTCTCATTCTCCCTCGGGAGCAGAAAGAGATGCCTTTTCAAGGAAGCTATACAGGCCCTTCTGGACAAGGGCGGTCTTGGAGCCAGTTCCCCCTCAGGAGAGGGGCTTGGGATTCTACTCCAACCTCTTTGTGGTTTCCAAGAAGGATGGGGGCTGTCGTCCCATCTTGGATCTGAAGGATCTCAACTCCTTTGTGGTTAGGTCCCAGTACCGCCAGGAGTCTCTGTGCACAGTGACAGCAGCCATGTCTCCTGGGGAATTTCTAGCCTCTCTGGATCTTCAAGATGCCTATCTGCACATCACCATTCATCCAGAGAGTCTGCAGTATCTCCACTTTGCCTGCGACTGAGTGCATTTCCAGTTCTGTGCCCTCCCCTTTGCCCTAACCACAGCTCCTCAAGTCTTCAACAGAGTCCTAGGAGCATTGATCTCTGTCCTACTTTGGTACGGCATCAGGGTGACTCCATCATTGGACAACCTCCTTCTGTAGGCCTCGTCTCTGGAACACTTTCACCAGCAGGTGGATCATCAACTTGGACAAGTCAGACCTTGTTACTGCCCAGAGGATGGTCTTTCTGGGCCTCCTCTTCGACACTCACAGGGGGATGGTGTTTCTCATGGATGAAGTGGCTCATCAGATAGCACTGAAGGTCCAGGCTATCCTGTCTCTGGATCCAGTTCAAGCCAAGAAGTTGTCATCCTTGGTGGGGAAGTTCATTACCATGGCTGAACCTGAACAACCTCCTGAACGGCAGACCCTTCCTGGTGCCCCTTTGGACCTCAGTGATAACAGATGCCAGCCTCTCTGGATGGGTAGCTGTGCTGGGGCATGTGAGTGTTCAGGGCTGGTGGTCTCAGGAGGAATCTCTCCTTCCCATCAATGTTTTGGGGCTTCGGGCGATATTTCATGCCCTACATCTCTGGACACAGCAACTGGAGGATTGCCCAGTCAGGGTACAGTCGAACAACGCCACAGTGGTAGCCTACATCAACAAGCAAGGTGTCACGAGAAGTCTCACAGCTTGGCTAGCGGTCAAGGCTATTTTATCATGGGCAGAGGAGCATGCCCCTGCCATTTCTGCAGTTCATATTACTGGCATAGACAACGTTCTGGAAGACTTCCTCACTCGTCACACAGTGGACAGCGGAAAGTGGGAGCTACATCCAGAGGTGTTCATCCTCATAATCCAGCAGTGGGGTCTTCGTTGCATCGACCTGATGGCAACAAGCACAACAGGAAGGTTCCAATGTTCTACTCTCACTGGGTGGGTCCCCCTGGCTCTGGCAGTGGATGCCTTGTCAATCCTGTGGGCATTTTCTCTGGTATACAGCTTTCCTCCTGTTCCCCTGTTGCATGGGGTCCTTCAGAAGATGAGACTGGAGTGCTGCCCAGTCATTCTGATTGCTCCATAATGGCCCCGACAGGCTTGGTTTCTGTAGCTTCCGGACTTCTCAGTGGTGGAACCTCTTCGACTTCCCCCCCTTCCGGACCTTCTTGTACAGGGTTACCTCTGGAAGGAAGACGTTCATCATCTGGCTTTGACGGCATGGAGACTGAATCCTCAATTTTGAAGAAGAAAGGATTTTCTTCTGATGTGGTGGCTACTATGCTTAGTGCCCGTAAGCCAGTTTCCTCTAAGGCCTACCATTGAGTTTGGTCTACTTTTCTGTCTTGGTGTGCTGACAAAGACCTGTCTCAGGATTTTGACCTTCCTACAGTTCTTTCCTTCCTCCAGGATGTTGTGGATAAGGGTCTCAGTCTGAGTTCTCTTACTGTTCAGACTTCTGTGCTCTCTGTCTTCTTTCAGAGGCGTCTTCCTATCATTCCTGATGTCAAGGTTTTCTTCCAAGGGGTTGCACATAACTGTCTGGTGTTTAAGTCCCCTGCTCCTCAGTGGGATCTTCACCTGGTCTTGGGAGTATTTCAGTGTCCCTTCTTTCGAGTCTTTGGCTACCATTCCTCTACGTATGCAGATGTGGAAAATGGGATTTCTCCTGGCGATTGTTTCTGTTCACCGAGTAGCGGAGCTGCATGCCCTGTCTTGTAGACCACCCTTTTTGGTCTTTCTCAAGGACAAGGCAGTGCTTCACACCTCACAAGAAGGTGGTATCTGAGTTCCACATCAATCTGGAGATTGTGGTCCCTTCCTTCTGTCCTACCTACCTAATTCCTTTTCTCTTAGTCCATACAGGTTATTGGTCTCCCCACCCTGTCAAGGGACCTCGCTTGGCTCTTCTGCGACAGAACACAGGGGACCACTTTTGGGTTCATGCTCACAGGAGTCTCCTGTTTCCTCGCGGACTATTTGTTGTAGTTTGTTCCCAAACTTACTGAAGCTAACAGGAAGCTGCAGCTAAGGTTAGAGGGTAGGCTCCACCCCTGCACTCACTTCTCAGAATTGTTCCTGCCTACTTAAAGAGGCGGAGAGCCTACCCAAAGTTACCAGTAACCTGTATGGACTAAGAGAAAAGGATTTAACAGGTAAGACTAAAATCCTATTCTTCATGCAGGAGCACCCTTTAACCTTTTGAGTACCATGGAGTGAGCAATGCAGGACACTCAAATGTTAACAGTGTTCATGTTCGGTGATCTAATGATAACTTGTTATAATCCTATAAAATAATTTGCTAAATGTGTATTTGTCAGAAGCCATCATGCTCAGTAGAGACGGCTGCACGCGTTGCACGCGCTGCATGCGCGCTACAGACTGCCCGCGCCTCGGCTGATAACAGAGCGGGGCTCCGAATTTAGACCGTAGTCCTCTCTGCGCACCTTCGGTGTGCACAGAGGACTACGGTCTGAATTTGGAGCACCCGCTCCGTATCAGCCGCGGTGCGGGCAGTCTCTACTGTTGCTGGGTGGCACTAACTAGTTATTTAATAAACAGTTGTGTGTGTGTGTGTGTATGTGCGTGTGCGCGCGCTTGGGAGGGGGGCACAGATCACACACACTGAGACTTTTTGGACATACTCACTTGCCTGCTTAGACACAGACAAATATATGCAAGCATGCACACACACACACAAACCATACCTCTCAACATTTCAAAAGGCCAAAGAGGGACACTGGTGTTGCTGGGAGTGTGGCTGGTGGCAGGGCCGGAGCCACCTATAGGCGAGGTAGGCGCCGGCCTGGGGCGCACAAGTACTGTGGGCGCGGGCATGCAGCGGAGAAGAGCTGCGCCCGCACCCACCACACCGGAATGCAACACAGTCAGGTCTGTGTTGCTACTGCGCTTCTTCATCACGGTCGCTCTTTAGTAATGCAGAGCACGCTGGGAGTCATGATCTCCCGGCGTGCTCTGCATTACTGAAGAGAAGACGGCGCAGGAGCTGCAGGTATGTCATGAGGGCAAGTTGGAGCTTAGGGGCATAGTGGAGCTGCTGGGGGCAAGTTGGTGCAGATGGGGGGCAAAGTGGAGCTGCTGGGGGCAAGTTGGAGCTGAGGGGGCATAGTGGAGCTGCTGGGGGCAAGATGGTCCGGATGGGGGCAAAGTGGAGCTGATAGAGGCAAGTTGGAGCAGAGGGGGCATAGTGGAGCTGCTGGGGGCAAGTTGGTGCGGATGGGGGGCAAAGTGGAGCTGCTGGGGGCAAGTTGGAGCTGAGGGGGGCAAAGTGGAGCTGATGGGGCATAGTGGAGCTGCTGAGCGCAAGTTGGAGTAGATGGGGGGGCAAAGTGGAGCTGATAGGGGCATGTTGGAGCTAGGGGGGCATAGTGTGAGCTGCTGGGCGCAAGTTGGAGCGGATGGGAGGCAAGTTGGAGCGGATGGGGGCAAGTTGGAGCTGATGGGGGGCAAGTTGGAGCTGATGGGGGGCATAGTGGAGCTGATAGGGGGCATAGTGGAGCTGGTGGGGGGCATCTCTTACAGGCATCTCCAGACCAGGGGCAGACTGGCCCAGGGGGCAGAGAAAGGACAATCATGAATATTGTAATATATAAGTAGGTGGGGTATAAAGGGGTGGGACACAAGGGGAGGAGCCAAATGGGCGGCAAAATTAGGTTTTACCTAGGGTGGCAAAAATCCTTGCACCAGCCCTGGCTGGTGGGCAGGGCATTGCCGAGAATTTTTAGGTTATTTCATGACCTACTGACACCTCTTTGTGTAACTGAATAAATGATTTAGAACGAGACCAGAATATTTTATTTACACAGACTAATTTATAAACAGGTTTACAACGACCAAACAGAGACACCTGTGTTTCAGGTGGTGTTGCTGGAGGCGTGGCTGTTGGGCGAGGCCTTACTGGGAAGTTTTAGGTTATTTCATGACCTACTGACACCTCTTTGTGTATACAAGTGTATCACATTGCTCCACAGCAATAAAACTCACATTGATGTTTGGTTAACCCCTTAAGCACCGGTGGAGTGCCAGGACCGTCACGCTTTCTTTTTTGTGAAGGACCACGTGACGGTTCAGGCAAGTTGTGTACTTTTTGCTTACAGCGCTCCTGCTGGATGACTGTAAGGACAAACGGGTTCTGAAATTGTCTTATTCAAGAATGGAGAGTTCTCTCTCAGAAACCTGCTTGGCTCGCCGGTGCATGTCACAGGTCACGTTTGCCGGAGCGACGGCATACATCAAATGTTCCTTACGGGAAAGTAACTTCCCGGGACCGCTAATCCTTACGGGCATACCTTGCAACTTTGTTCTTTGCTCTCTCTGGCGAGGAGTCCTGTGGTGCTGTGTGTGTTTGTGTGGGGAATGACGCGATTCACATCAAAAAGGGGACGGTTCTTAACTATGAGTGGTGGTGGAGCTAAAGGAGCTAGAAAAAAATAGCAAAAAAATAGTCTGAGGAAGGAGGAGACGCTGCGGGGAATAGGAGGAAAGACTTAAAAGGGCAGAAGTGGGTAGATTTTCAATAGAAGCCCCTGCCCCGGAGAACCGGTAATGCAGAGTGAAAACTTGAGTTTTCCGGGGCAAATCCAGAGAGTTCCCAGCTATACATAAGGGGTTAAATGTTGAAATGCTTATACATTCATGTTTAAAAAATAAAAACAACAACAACACAAACAGTGGCGTAATGATAGGGGTCACGACCAGGGCGGTCACTCCAGGGGCCACCCCCTCGCCATGTGCCTGCAGCAACTCATTCTGTGAAACAGCTGATCTCTCTCTCTCTGGCGCTCTAGTAATGACATCATCTTCCAGCGCTCTGCATTACTGAGAACCTTGCGGGAGCTGCAGCTACAGAGGCACAGTTCTCATGCCATGCTGCTAGATCACCAGGGACTCAAGATAGGAGATGGACACGGGGTAATATGAAGATTTGGGGGGGCAATGTGGAGGTGAGGGGGCAATGTGGAGATGGGGGCAATGGGGGGCAATGTGGAGATGGGGGGCAATGGGAGGCAACGTGGAGACTAGGGGCAATGTTGGTGGTGGTGGGGGCATGGCAATTTCTGCACCAGGGCCCGGTGGCTTCTAGTTACGCCTCCGAACAAAAACAATATGTTGGAGCAGACAAGGGATTAAAGGGATAGTAATGTTTCACAAAAACAGCAGCTCCAATTAATTTTCATAGTATTTGAGCCGTGGAGAGTGTTATTTCAATACTGTCACAGATGTGGTTCAAGATTAATTGAATGATAAAGTTCCCCCTCCCGCCCCTTTTACCTAGTGTAAGTCATCTCTTCTCAGATGAGGAATCTGGTCCATAGACCAGACAGATAACAGCAGGGGACAATCTTCTTCCTATGCAAACAATGAAAGCCCTGCCCCCCTTGACAAGTTTTTCAGGTTTTTTCCCTTATCTTAATCGAAGATTGTCTCTCTCTGCAGTCTACCTGGGCACCTCCCTTCTGATCTGGCTGAACAGTGTTACATCAATAAAAGGGGCGGGAGGGGGATACTTTGTCATTGAATTACTCTTGAACTACAACTCTGACAGAGTTGAAATAACACTCTCCAAAGTCCAAATACTATGATGATTAATTAGAGCTGCTTTTATTATGAAACATTTCTATCCCATTAAGAAAGTAAAAAAAAAAATCAACATTGTTAACAGCAATCATTACATTACACTGCGTCCAGCTGCAAAATAATTTAACAGTTATTGAGTGAATGACCTTGTGATTAATATGTGAAAAGCACAGAAACAGCCTAGATATACACAGAGTTATACTGGGATTTTAAAGGAAGGCAAAAGATCAAATGGGGTCTGAGATCTTAAATTTGCAACAACATACAAATTTGTGGAAGGCAGTCAGCTCTGTTATGCCATCACGGTCCATGTTTAGACCTTGGAATGCCAGAGGGGAGCACAAGACATTGAACACGAAAGGTCAATGCAAAAAGCTGAAGGTCTACAATGAACACAAATTTGCTAAATGATCAAAAATATCAGTGGGGACAGTTTTACAGCTATGGGCTGATTACAGCTCAAAGTTGAATTTTTTAGGTGCAATATCACAGTGCCCTGAAATTGTACAGTGGCGCTGTTGCTACACCATCCTATGGACAGCTCTGGTCTGTAGACCATAAATTTCCATAGAATGGTGTAGCAACAGCGCCACTGTACAATTTCAGGCCACTGTGATACTGCACCTAAAAAATTCAACTTTGAGCTGTAATCAATTTTGAATAAAACACCCCTCAGCAGTGGGAGTACCCTTGTTTTACTCAGGGGGATAAACACTACAACATATATTTTTTTACATTTTAAGTATTACTATCTCTTTAACCAATTATTTGCTTGAGAGTTCTCCAATGCATTGCGAAGCATTCAAGTGGTTAAAAATCCCTATTTAAATTATCGTGAAATTAGGGAATGTAATATTTATTTTTTCCCTTAAATTTATTCAAATTTTTCACTGGACACATGACCATAGAAATGGAGTAATTGTGGATCAGATCACATGCACAAGTACAAATCTTCAAACTCCAAATCATCCTTCCTATGTGGGAGGAGTTTGGGGTCCTGGGTCCAGCTACAAGGGACCATGCCTGTTTCTACTGACATGATTTCCAGTAGTGATTAAACATTCATTTTGGGGATCAATGCACACAGAATTGATTCATAGTGGCCACTGGGATTTTCTGCCCAGATTAACATGAGTGGGGTTATTATTAACGGTATTAGGAGGTTTTAGTGGTCCTTTAAGAAAATTAGAGGATGTATTGTAGACAAGACTATATATATCTATATATATATATATATATATATATATATATATATATATATATATATATCTCCAACTTACCCTCACATTGCCCCCTTCATCTCCATATTGCCCCCCATCAGCTCCATGTTGCCATCAGCTCCAACTTACCCTCACATTGCCCCCATCAGCTCCATATTGCCCCATCATCTCCATATTGCCCATCAGCTCCAACTTACCCTCACATTGCCCCCTTCATCTCCATATTGCCCCCCATAAGTTCCATATTTCCATCAGCTCCAACTTACCCTCACATACATTGCCCCATCATCTCTACATTGCCATCATCTCCATATTGCCCCTTCATTTCCACATTGCCCCATCATTTCCACATTGCCCCCCAGTGTCCATTTCCTACCTCTTCCCTGGTGGTCCAGCGGCAGGAGAGGTCTGTATGTGCCTCCTTTGGCACAGACCTGTAGCTGCTGGAGCTCCCGCACGGTCTTCTCTTCATGCAGAGCGCTGGGAGATGATGTCATCTCCCAGCGCTCTGTAATACTAAAGAGCCGATGAGGGAGCGCAGCATCTACAGGTCTGTCCTTAAGGAGGCACAGACCTGACTGGGCGGTGTATGTGTGTGTGTGTGGGGGGGGGGTTAGTGCAGGCGGTGAGGCTTTTTTTTTTTGTTTAAAAGGCACGAGGGCACTTTGGACAAAAAGGACAGGTGCTCAAGCCCCCCTTGGTGTCTATGTGTGCACGTGCCTGGTGCAGAGGGCAAGTACTCTGCTGGTTTATCTCCTCACTGTCCCCGAATGTCAGACTGAGTTTGAACAAGTGTTATTAAGCTCTCTGGCTTTCATCCAAACATTTAGCCTAGACCTGCTCTCCAAATATGATCTCTAATCTATCTATCTATCTATCTATCTATCTATCTATCTGTCTATTTATATATAGCTATGTACAGTACGTGGGCTTCTGGTTGATGCTATTCACTGATCTTTAGTCTCCTAGCAGAGGCGTAACTAGAAGCCGCCGGGCACTGGTGCAAGAATTGCCATGGGCCCCCCTCCAACCACATTGGCCCCCCTCAACTACATTGGCCACCTCCATATTGCCCCTTCCATAATGCCCCTCATTCTCCACAGTGCCCCTTCATCTCCACAATGCCCCTCATTCTCCATATTGCCCCTTCAACAATACCTCCATCACAATGCCCCTCTTTCTCCACAATGCCTGTTCCACAATGCCCCCATCACAATGTCCCTCATTGTCCACAATGCCCCTTCCACATTGCCCCCATCACAATGCCCCTCATTGTCCACAATGCCCCTTCCTCAATGCCCCCATCTCTACATTGCCCCTCAATCTCCATAATGCCCCTTTCACAATGCCCCTCATTCTCCACAATGCCCCTCATTCTCCACATTGATCCTTCCACAATGCCCCTACTGACCGCCCCCCTCCTCCTACCTCGAGTCCCTGGTGGTCTAGCGGTGTGAGATGACAGATCTGTGCCTCATTCGGCACAGACCTCTGACTGAAACTCAAGCTCCCGCGCGGTTCTTAGTAATGCAGAGCGCTGGGAGATGATGTCATCTCTCTGCATTACTAGAGTGCCGGCTGCCAGGAGATCAGCTGTGCTGCGGGCGAGGGTGTTGCAGGGGGCGGCTGGGCCCCTGAGAGTGACGGGCCAGGTCGCAGGTGCGACCCCTGCAACCCCTATTGTTACTCCACTGTCTGCTAGCAGATTGCCTAAAGACAGCCCTGTGGCTCAGTGCGATGTTGATAGTGATGGCACTGATCTGTCCTCACTGTAGCCATAACATTTATTGCTTTTTATTTTCCAGGAAACAAGAAAAAAAATAGAATCTGACAGTAGATGAGAACCAGTTTAATGTTTCCTCAAATGCATAGTAACATTTATTATGTTCTCTCTCTTGCTGTCTCTATACACCCACCTACAGTCGTGTGAAAAAGAAAGTACACTGTCTTTGAATTCTATGGTTTTACATATCAGGACATAATAACAATCATCTGTTCCTTACCAGATCTAAAAATTAGGTAAATACAACTTCAGATGAACAACAACACATGACATATTATACCGTGTCATGACTTATTTAACCCTTTAAGGACTACGTGACATGCTATGACCGTCATGGTCCTTATACCCTTAAGGACCAGTGACGGTCATAGCACGTCACATACTTTTTACTTACAGCGCTCTACCGGGAGCGGTGTAAGTAAAAACGGGGCCTAAAATTGATCGCTCCAAGACAGGCGAGATCTCTCTTAGGCCTCAAAGCAGCGCGCCGGTATGCGTAACAGGGCACGTGTACCGGAGCGTTGGCAAGGGTCAAAGCGGTCCTTAAGGGAAGGTAACTTCCCTGGACCACTGATCCTTAAGGGGTTAACAATAATAAAGCCAAAATGGAGAAGCCATGTGTGAAAAACTAAGTACACCTTATGATTCAGTAGCTTGTAGAACCACCTTTAGCAGCAAAAACTTGAAGTAATAATTTTCTGTATGACTCTATCAGTCTCTCACATTGTTGTGGAGGAATTTTGGCCCACTCTTCTTTACAGCGTTGCTTCAGTTCATTGAGGTTTGTTGGCATTTGTTTATGCACAGCTCTCTTAACCCCTTAAGGACTGGCTGCGCATGCACGGTGTGATCACTTAAGGACCAGACACCTTGTTTTTTTGGCGGAATTCAATTCTGGACTCCCCGAATGGCGTGCAGCTACTCAGGGAGCCTGGAATTCCATGACGGTCCAGGACTGTCATGGGTCCTTAAGGGTATAACAACCCATGACAGACCAGAACCGTCATGGGTCCTTAAGGGGTTAAGGTTCCACCACAGCATTTCAGTTGAGGTCTGGACTTTGACTGGGCCATTGCAACACCTTGATTCTTTTCTTTTCTGTTGTAGATTTGCTGGTGTGCTTGGGATCATTGTCCTGTTGCATGACCCGATTTCGTCCAAGCTTTAGGTGTCGGACGGATGGCCTCACATTTGACTCTAGGATACTTTGGTAATCAGAGGAATGCCCCCCATCAGATAAATATTGCCCCATCATTTCCACATTGCCCCCCAGTGTCTGTTTCCTACCTCTTCCCTGGTGGTCCAGCGGCAGGAGAGGTCTGTATGTGCCTCCTTTGGTACAGACCTGTAGCTGCTGGAGCTCCCGCACGGTCTTCTCTTCATGCAGAGCGCTGAGAGATGATGTCATCTCCCAGCGCTCTGTAATACTAAAGAGCCGACGAGGGAGCGCAGCATCTACAAGTCTGTCCTGAAGAGGCACATACCTGACTGGGCGGTGGTGTTGGTGAGGGGGGATTAGTGCGGGCGGGATAGCAACTTTTTTATTTTGTTAAAAGGGGACGAGGGCACTTTGGACAAAAAGTCAGGTGCTCAAGCCCCCCTTGGTGTCTATGTGTGCACGTGCCTGCATATAAAGAACTGACCTCCATATGTGTGGTCTGAGGTTGGATATAAAGCTATGGAAATATCCCCAATCCACCATCATCAGGAAGGTGAATGTGTGTCTGTGAGCTCTGACAGCCTGATCACAGGGATAAGATGGTGAAGATGCGGAAACATGGTAATACAGTTGATGAGGTTGAAAAATAATAGTGCATACCATAGATTTAGTGCATACCATGAGATGAATACAGTCCCAATAGTCCACAATTTAGCCAAACAGGACCCTTATGGAAGTTTATTGCATCTCCCATAGTTCTCCTTAGTACATCAATGTTAAAGGGATAGTAATACTTCATTTTATCTTTATTTTATTTTGTAGGCATTAAAAAAACATGAAGAACGATATAAGTCTTATCTCTCAAACCTTTATGGTTTAAGAGATATTCACAAGCAAAGTATCCCCCCCTGTTCAGCCAGATCAGAAGGGAGGTGCCCAGGTAGACTGCAGAGAGGGACAATCTTCAATTAAGGTAAGGGAAAAAGCTGAAAAACTTGTCAAGGGGGGCAGGGCTTTCATTGTTCTCATAGGAAGAAGATTGTCCCCTGCTGTTATCTGTCTGGTCTATGGACTGCATTCCACATCTGAGAAGAGATGGCTTACACTAGGAAAAACGGGCAGGAGGGGAAACTTTGCTTGTGAATATCTCTCAAACCGTAAAGGTTTGAGAGATAAGACATATCAATCTTCATGTTTTTTTAATGCCTACAAAATAAAATAAAGTTAAAATTAAGTATTACTATCCCTTTAATGTTTACTCTGTTAAATCACAGTTCTTATCCAAGTATATTGAATAGATTCATTAACACTCTGGTATTCAAAGGGCTAAGTCTTTGTGGACAAGAGTGGATTATGTGCTTCCCTACACAAACAGCTTCTGAAGTGAAATATCTCGTTTCCATTGGTAATGGTGGCTTGTTTGATAACATATGTGGAACAATGATGGTTGCTACATGGACCTGATGCTAGTCTGTTGTATTAGAGAACTTGTTCACTCTCACAAGGGCTAGTTCTTGTGAGGTCTTGTCTGGTAGATGATTAACCCTTTGAGTGCCAGAGGGGTACGCAACGCATTGCTCTTCACAATACACAATAGACCTCTGTGGCATTAAGTGGGTTAAAAGGGGATTTTAATTGAAAAGTAATGTATATGTTGGTTGGACCACGAGGGTGCCAGGCGACCGGTGCCGGGGGCAGCAGCTCAGGACACACTGCGGATTTCCGCCCTGGGAGCTGTTACACACATAGCCAGGGAGGCTCCGGATGGCCACTCAGGAGTGGGAAGGGGCAGCTTGGGGCCCAGATCTGCCCGGCCGGACAAATTTCTGCTGTGAGAGGGGCTGAGGGAGTTTGCAGTGCTCCAGGGATCCTGAATATGGCATTGGGCACTTGCCCCATGTGGCACCTCACCTGTGGGGTAAAGACACCCATATTTAATGCAGGTTGTGGAGGTCATGTGGAGGCCCAGAGGATCGTGGAAGCTCACCTCTGTTGAAGGTGGTCAGTGGGGTATAAGGGGAGTTTAGGGGCCACCACACGAAATTGGGGAATTTAAGTCTTTAAATGTCAGAGAGGTGTGCAACGCATTGCTTTGCTCCTATCTCTGGCATTGTAATGATTATCACCCCCTTCTCCATCATGTGCCTCTGTGTCTCCCCCTTCTCCATCATGTGCCTCAGTCTCTCCCCCTTCTCCATTATATATCTCTGACTCTCCCACTTCTCCATCATATGCCTCTGTCTCTCCCCCTTCTCCATCATGTGCCTCTGTCTCTCCTCCTTCTCCATCATGTGCCTCAGTCTCTCCCCCTTCTCCATCATATATCTCTGACTCTCCCACTTCTCCATCATGTGCCTCAGTCTCTCCCACTTCTTCATCATGTGCCTCTGTCTCTCCCACTTCTCCATCATGTGCCTCTGTCTCTCCCACTTCTCCATTATATATCTCAGTCTCTCCCACTTCTCCATTATATATCTCAGTCTCTCCCACTTCTCCATTATATATCTCTGACTCTCCCACTTCTCCATTATATATCTCTGACTCTCCCACTTCTCCATCATATATCTCTGACTCTCCCCCTTCTCCATTATATATCTCTGACTCTCCCACTTCTCCATCATACCTCTCTCTCGCTCCCCCTTCTCCAAAAGTGGTCTACACTTAACCCATTTTACTGCTGCATACATACCCAAACCCTGAAGCACTCAAAGGAATTAACCCCCACGGGCAACGCCATGCCCATTTTGCTAGTATATCCTAAAGAGGGACAACTGGGAGGAATGGACCCCTACTATCTCCTAAAGAAGGACACTTGGGAGGTACGGACCTCTAATATCTCCTAAAGAGGGACACTTGGGAGGTACGGACCTCTAATATCTCTTAAAAAAGGACACTTGGGAGGTATGGACCCCTAATATCGCTTAAAGAAGGACACTTGGGAGGTATATACCCCTTATATCTCCTAAAGAGGGGCACTTGGGAGGCATGGACCACTAATATCTCCTAAAGAGGGACACTTGGGAGGCATGGACCACTAATATCTCCTAAAGAGGGACACTTGGGAGGCATGGACCACTAATATCTCCTAAAGAGGGACATTTGGTAGGTATGGACCCCTAATATATCCTAAAAAGGGACACTTGGGAGGTATGGACCCTTAATATCTCCTAAACAGGGACACTTGGGAGGTATGGACCCCTAATATCTCCTAAAGAGGGACACTTGGGAGGTATGGACCCTTAATATCTCCTAAACAGGGACACTTGGGAGGTATGGACCCCTAATATCTCCTAAAGATGGACACTTGGTAGGTATGGACCCCTAATATCTCCTAAACAGGGACACTTGGGAGGTATGGAGCCCTAATATCTCCTAAAGAGGGACACTTGGGAGGTATGTCTTGGTTCATTAGCCTCAGTTAATAACACAGATGTAAGTCTATATTATATTAATAAACTTGCTCGGTGACGAGATTATGCAGGAGCACAAACTCAGAAGTAGCTTTACAGGATGAAAGGCCTTGGGGGAAAATGTGTTTAATGATTTACCTGTAGTTTAAAGGGCAAAGTTTGCTGTAAATAATTACATCACCATTTGCGCGAAAAATATTTACTAATCTGTCAACGTTCTCTGATTTAACCCTTTGAGCTGCAGAGAGATAACCAACGCATAGTGTCTCTTAAAGCGGAACTATCATCAAAATGAATTACAATAATGAAATGCATATACATACTTGTATCTTGCAGAATAATTGCGGCATCAGTGACAAATAGAACATTTTAGGCAGACAGGCATCAGCAAGGATCTTCCATAGGCACTCTCTGTGCCCGTGCCGTCAGTCCCTTCCAGAGCCTTAAGGTGACCAGGCATTCAACTCCCCAATCGTGGTGGTGAAGGGTACGGAGAGAGCAGACTCAGGGATGCCTTTTCTGCAAGATGTCTGCACTGTTGCCCCCTGCTGCCTGCCAAACGAGTTCTATTTTTCATTAATGTTGCAATTATTCTGCAAAATACAAGTACGTATATGCATATCGCTATTGTAATTAGGATTTGGGGCTCAATAGAAGTTTGATGAGAGTTCCGCTTTAAAGGAGCAGTAAACTTCTTTTTTTTATGAAAAAATAAATATTGTAGGGATTTTCCCATTGAGTAAAATAAAGGTACTCCCACTGCAGAGAGATTTATATTTCCAGAGTTATTACGGTTTAAACCCATGTTTTTTTTTTTTTACATTAGCAGTGCCCTCTAGTGGTCAAATTCTAATTGGATTTCCTGTTAGATTCTAATGGAGAGGAAAGTCAGAAAAGTCAGAGACATACAGTTCTTCATAGAATGTGATAGAAACTGCTGAGTCACTTCCTGTCAGTTAGAACTATCAGGAAGTAAACACAGTAAATTCACTTCATGTCAGTTAGAACTATCAGGAAGTAAACACAGTAAATTCGCTTCCTGATTATTTAAACTGCTATATATTTTGAATAAAACATCTGACAGCGATGGGAGCACCCTTGTTTTATTCAGCAGTAAATGCTCTATAAAATATGTGTTTTCATAAAAAAAAAAAGTTTACTGCTCCTTTAAAGAAACTTTAACTTGAAAAAAAGTTATTCTGATGTGAATTCTCACGTTGTAACATTTGCAGATATTTATATATATGTCAATGTCTTTGCACATTCATTTGGTACTTAACCCTTTGAGTGCCAGAGGGGTATGCAACACATTGCGGCACAATGCCCCTCTGGCACTCAAAGTCTTATAGTGTCAAAGGGGCAGAAATGTTTTATTAATGGGATAGTAAAACTTAAAATATAAAAAAAAAATATGTTGTAGGGTTTATCCCCCTGAGTAAAACAAGAGTACTCCCACCGCTGAAAGGTGTTTTACTCAAAAGTTATTAATTTTCAAAACTGAATTTTTTTTGGTGCAATATCACAGTGGCCTGAAATTGTACAGTGGCGCTGTTGCTACACGATCCTATGGACAGCTCTGGTCCCGGGACCATAAATCTCCATAGGATGGTGTAGCAACACTGTACAATTTCAGGCCACTGTGATATTGCACCTAAAAAATTCAACTTTGAAAATTAATAACTTTTGAATGAAACACCTTTCAGCAGTGGGAGTACTCTTGTTTTACTCAGGGGGATAAACCCTACAACATATTTTTTTTACATTTTAAGTATTACTATCCCATTAATGGAAAGTAAAGGTGTATTTTGTTTTTTCCTCCTGGGTAAAACGAGGGCATTCTCACTATCAAGAGAAGAATCATTCAAAACTTATTACAGCTTAATCAAACCATTAGCAATGGCGCCAGCTACTGGTCAGACATAATTTATGAAGCGCTTGGGTCATAGACTTTGGCTCTTTATAGTAAGTGATGGAAGAGGGAAAAAAATCAGTCACCAGAATAAAATATTTCATATAAAGAAACAAGTTTTCGAAAGCTGTGGGAATGCACTGTCAGGCCTGAATCTGCATACCAGGTGCCCCTAGGCAAGGCACTTTAGATACCATTAGCTCCACCCATGGCCACACCCACAGTCCTCATATAAACCTACACCCAGTCACGTCCGTTGTTTTCTATCATAGAAAACACCCTTGTACTGTAACTAGCAAGAACGAAAAAAGCATTGCAAAGGGATAGTAACACTTAATATATAGTAACATTTATATTGTAAGGTTTACTTTATACCCTAGCAAGGGTACTCCCAGTGCTGTGAGGTGTTTCATTCAAAAGTTATTGCAGATCAATCTTGAATTTTTTAGGTGCAGTATCACAGTGGCCTGAAATTGTACAGTGGCTCTGTTGCTACACTGCTCTATGGAACTTTATGGTCAATTGTCCAGAACTTTACATAGGACGATGTAGCAACTGCACCTAAAAAAAACTGATACTGCACCTAAAAAAATTAAAGTTTGAGCTGTAATAACTTTTGAATAAAACACCTTTCAGAAGTGGGAGTTCCTTTGTTTTCAGGCGTATCTATATAATTACTGTGTGTAACAGAAGCACTTACCTAGGTAGGAGTCCATCACACAGCAGTCAGGTGTATCTGTATAATTACTGTGTGTAACAGAAGCACTTACCTAGGTAGGAGTCCATCATACAGCAGTCAGGGGTATCTATATAATTACTGTGTGTAACAGAAGCACTTACCTAGGTAGGAGTCCATAATACAGCAGTCAGGCGTATCTATATAATTACTGTGTGTAACAGAAGCACTTACCTAGGTAGGAGTCCATAATACAACAGTCAGGTGTATGTATATAATTACTGTGTGTAACAGAAGCACTTACCTAGGTAGGAGTCCATCACACAGCAGTCAGGTGTATCTATATAATTACTGTGTGTAACAGTAGCACTTACCTAGGTAGGAGTCCATAATACAACAGTCAGGTGTATCTATATAATTACTGTGTGTAACAGAAGCACTTACCTAGGTAGGAGTCCATCACACAGCAGTCAGGTGTATCTATATAATTACTGTGTGTAACAGAAGCACTTACCTAGGTAGGAGTCCATCACACAGCAGTCAGGTGTATGTATATAATTACTGTGTGTAACAGAAGCACTTACCTAGGTAGGAGTCCATCATACAGCAGTCAGGTGTATCTATATAATTACTGTGTGTAACAGAAGCACTTACCTAGGTGGGAGTCCATCGTACAGCAGACAGGTGTATATATATATAATTCGTGGATTTTCCTAACTACATGTGAAGGAAAGTCAGAATTTTATTAAGACACGGAGGCGAATATTATGCAATATCTCTCTCCACTGCTTCCTCTCAGCAGCAAAGGAGTCTTTATTTCCAATACAAAGTGAAAAAACTTTTTTGTAACCTATAGCAACCCTTCCAACCAATCACAACATATCTCAAGGTATAACAGGTGTTACATTCTCCCATAACCCCCTCTTTCTTGCTTGCTGGAGTTTATCTGGAAAAGACTTGAAATCAAACAACGATACAGAATTCTTCCGTAACTCGAAACTGACATCTCTTCATATATTCAATAGAAGACAAAATAATTCGACTGAAGTTTCGGAATATGAGAATATGTCGATTTTCCACCAGAATTCAACCTGAAAGACAGAAAAGAAGGTAAAAGGGGGGGAAAGAAAGGGAGGGATAATATTCGCCTCCGTGTCTTAATAAAATTCTGACTTTCCTTCACATGTAGTTAGGAAAATCCACGAATTTTATGGCAGAACGGAGGCTCATATTATGCAAGTTTAAAGCATATCACAAGAAACATTAATTACATATTGGATACAACAGTATGAACAACATGATCTATAGGTTTATGATAAAAGTCTCTAAAAGTAGATTCTCTAGACCAATCAGCGGCCCGGAGGATATCCTCCAAACGACCACCAGATTGTATTGCTTTAGAAGCCATGGCACCTCTTGTTGAATGTGCCCCAAATAGAGACACATCAAGACCCGCTAATTGCATAATCCATCTTACCCAACGAGCTAGGGTAGCTGCTGAAACTGGTAGATGGGGATTGCGAAAAGAAATGAGAAGTTGAGAAGAAGAAGAAGGGGAACGAAATGCAGCTGTGCGTAATTCGTATTCTTGTAAACAATTGACCACGCACAATTGAGGTTGGGAAGGAAAAGCCGGAAAAGATATAATCCGAACAGCCGTCTTTGTACGACGAGAAACTCGAAATTGAACTCCTTGCGGTGTAAAAGAACGAGATTGAAAATCTAGAGCTCTGACATCTGAAACGCGTTTGAAGGATATCAAACAAAGTAACATAGTGAGTTTTGCCGAAAGTTGTTTCAAAGATAAGAGGTTATTAGCAGGCCACATTTCCAGTAGATGTAATACATCATTAACGTTCCAAAGAGATTGATAACGAGATTGAGGGGGTCTCGAGAAACGAATCCCTCTCATGAGTCGGCAAACCACTACCGATTGGCCAACTGGAACTCCGTCTATTGGAATGTGGCCCGCCGAAATAGCGGATAGGTAGGAGTTAATTGTACGATAAGCTTTTCCCGAATCAAATAAAGTTGATAAAAAATTTACAACATTTATTGGAGATGTTGAAACGGGATCCAAATTCCGTTCCAAGCACCAACGACTCCAGGCAGACCAGGCTGATTTGTACATAGCCCGTGTTCCTGGAGCCCAAGATTCCGCCAAAAGAGCTTGAGCCGATTCTGAAAATCCATAGTCATCTGGGGAATCCCGGAGAGGGACCATGCTATGAGGTGTAACTCTCCTGACATCGAAAGATCGTGTGGATTGTCGAAGGGATCTGTTAGTAACTGAGGAAAAGTAGGAATGAGTCGGGGAAAATCCGCTGACAGTTCCAGGAGAGGGGAAAACCACGGTTGGGTTGGCCAAAAGGGCGTCACTACCACCACCGAGGCTGCCTGACGGCGAATCATCAAGAGAGTCCGAGATATCATTGCGAAAGGAGGAAACGCATAGTTCACTCCCGGAGTCCAAGACTGAAGGAAAGCGTCCGTCGCTAGAGCTTCCGGATCCGGACGCCAGCTGAAAAATTTTGGAACTTGACGATTCAGACGAGAAGCGAAGAGGTCTATGCCAAAAGGGCCCCAGATACGGTGTAAGGCCGTAAAGATACTGGGGTGAAGTTTCCAATCGCTGCGATCGGTCAAATATCTTGAATTCCAATCGGCTACGGCGTTGGAAAGACCAGGTAAGTGTTCCGCCACTAACGTGATATTCCGGTCTAGACAAAAATGCCAAAAATCCTTGGCCAAGTCTGCCAAGGGTTTGGATTTCGTTCCACCCAATTTGTTTATATATTGTACTGCTGAGATGTTGTCCATCTTCAGCAGTACACAGCAATGTACACGGTCCTTGACTAGGCTCTTCAGAGCAAAGGACCCCGCTAGAAGTTCGAGGCAGTTGATATGAAGAGAAGTTTCCATCGAGGACCACTTGCCGCCTGTGGAAATATCTCCTAAACGAGCGCCCCAACCTAAAAGGCTGGCGTCTGATTCTATAACTAAATCTGGAATGACGCCAAAAATGGCTTTGCCATTCCAGGCGTCGAGGTGTTTGAGCCACCAGATTAGTTCTTCTCGAGCGTCGGAAGAAAGGGCGATAACGTCGGTATAACTTAAACCTCGTCTGAGATGTCGCGCCTTGAGGCGTTGCAGGGCCCGGTAATGAAGAGGCCCTGGAAAAAATCGCCTGAATGGAGGCGGAGAGAAGGCCGACCACTCGAGCAAGTAGTCGAAGGGAAATCCGATCCTGTCGAAGAATGTAACAAATTTCCCTGCGAATATTTTTTATTTTTGATTTTGGGAGACTCAGAGATGCTTGCCTGGAATCCACTAGGAATCCTAGAAACTCCAGGCGTTGGGATGGAATCAACTGAGATTTTTCCCAGTTGATTAGAAAACCCAGATCGGATAGAAATCGAATCGCAAACTCTGCTTGATGAAGCAAAACTTTGCGATTCTGGGACATTATTAATATGTCGTCCAGATATATGATTAAACGGAACCCCCGGCTGCGTAAATAGGCGACGACTGGCTTCATGAGTTTCGTGAAGCACCAGGGTGCAGACGACAACCCAAAAGGAAGGCAAGTGAATTGCCACATTTTGTTCCGCCAAAGAAAACGAAGGTAGATTTGAGATGACAGATCCATGGGAACCTGCGTCTTGTAAATCTATCTTCACCAACCAATCTGATGGGAGAAGAAGATCTCGAAGCAGGTGAATGCCCTCCATTTTGAAGTGGCGATAAAGGACACTTTCGTTGAGGGTACGAAGGTTTATGACTGGTCGAAAACCCGAATCCTTTTTTCGAACCAGAAATATATTGCTACGAAGCCGTCTTGAGGACCGTAAGCACGTCTGATCGCCCGTTTTTTCCATAAAGTGGAGATCTCTTCGTCCACTAACGCGGCGTCTGCTTTGGAAAAATGAAGGGGAGTAGGCAAAGAAAGTTGATTCGGGTATCTGAAGAATTCTATTTGAAATCCCTGAATAGTCTGGAGTATCCAAGGATCTGCCTGTCAGAACACACCAATGATGGGAAAAATGTGTTAACCTGCCTCCCACTGGAAGTGGGGAAGAAAGGGTTTTTTGAAACATACTTACCGGAGAAAGAACGTCCACGGGGGAAACCTCTTCCCGATCTTGTTCTCCAAGGTCTGCCGCGGGATGAAAGAAAGGTCCTTGACCTCTTGCAGTTGGGGGATATTGTCCTCTGTATGTAGAAAGTGGTAGGGGCCTGATATTGTTGTTGTTGGCGTTGGCGAGCCCTGCCGGAAGAGCGGCCCCTGCCTCTTCCGGCTTTATCAAAAATATTAGGTCGGAAAACCTTTCTTAAAGAGGCCTGTGCCTTATCTAAGGCCGTGAAGGATGCTACAAATTTGCCTAAGTCTTTAATAAAAGTATCCCCAAAAAGCTGACCTTTGGCTGATGGGCCTGGTTCTGAATTTGCCATCACGGCAAGCTTAGGATCAATGCGCAATAATAGCGCTCTACGCCGTTCAGAGGCAATAGCCGAATTGGCGTTGCCAATCAGACAAATAGCCCTTTGAATCCATCCTCTAAGAACTTGAACATCAATAGGATTTTTGGTTTGAATTGCCTCTTCAGAGATCTCAAAGATTTTGGTAAAGGGGGCCCAAAGAATCTAGAAGCTTGTCCTGACAGGACTTAAGTGCCTGGTCTACCCCCCTTCTGGGATCCCTTCCTGATTTGGCAATGAATTGCACCATTTTTGGATCCAACTCAGGGGTTTCACAAACCTTATTAGCAATCACTGGTCGGGGACATTCAGCCCGCAATTTAGATCTTGTATTTCTACTAATAGGTTTGCGGATCCATGTCTCAAGGTATTGGGCTACATGTGGTCTAGGAGTCCAATCCGATGACCGGGGGTGTTTTATACCCTCAGGATCAAACATTGGTTCTCCTTTAGCATCTAGGAGAATAGGGGTAGTAGAAATAGAAGGGGCATCTATCGAATCTGTATTCTGATTTTTGCGTTTCTTGGGCGGAGGGACATCAGAGTCATCCTCATCCACATAGGAAGGTGCCCAATCTTCATCTGAAGACTCCTCAGTAGAGGAGGAGTAATAAGAATCGGGTTGTAACCTCCGCAGGTTCTTTTTATTAGGTGGTAACCTCATCAGGTTCTGTTCATCCCCATTGGTATCCTCTGGGGGGGAGGATCTAGTATGTGGAACCAAGCCACATTGATCAGAATTACCAGTCTTTGAATATAAAGCCATTTTATCCTTTACAGGATCATCAGATATAACATTATGGCGTTTGCTGGTACTTTGCGGCCACTCTGAGGTCCGCTTTCCTGTGAGGTTTTGTACTCTGTTTTTTTAGAATTATCAACTGATAGTTCAGAGATTCCTTTCCCTTTAAGAGCTAAAGTAAAGGACTCTGCTAGGGAAGAAGACAACTTCTGAAGAGCAGACTGCATTGATTTCTCTACAAATTTTGCAAATTTGGTAGATTCAGGAAAAATATTAGGGACTTCCCCAGATTGAACTTCTCCTGAGGAAGGAGAGAGGTCTGGTTCTTTAAAAGATTGGGCAGATTGAAAAGAGGGTCCCTCTAAGCCAGAACCCTCACCCTCTGATGAAGACATAATAGTTATTAATATATATAAAATATATATATAACTTCCTAAATTGTGAGAATTCCTAGTTGAATTTAAGGTAAATTAAATTCACTTGCCAATGCCAAAAACAAGCGATGCAAAGGGAGCGATATACGGACTGTCAGAACAGAATGGCGGCCGAAATATAGAAAGCCGTTTCTGACAGGACTGGCGCATGCGCAGCCGCCAACCCGGAAGTAAGCGGCCGCGCTGAGAGAAACTCGGGCGAAACTGCAATGGAAGGGTAAAGGGAGACCGCAGTGAACTGGGGAGGAGCGCAAGCGCCGAATAAGAGACGGACACAAGATAAAGGTAATATGGAAAGGCAAACCCACAGGGAAGAAGAAAACTTGTAGAATAGAAAGCTGAAGAAAAAACTACACTTACCAACTTACCCGGAAGTAAGCGGCCGCGCTGAGAGAAACTCGGGCGAAACGGCAGTGGAAGGGTAAAAGAGAGACCGCAGTGAACTGGGGAGGAGCGCAAGCGCCGAATAAGAGACGGACACAAGAGAAAGGATATAATTAACAGTATACTTATCTCCCAGGAAGCAGCAAAGAAAGAGGGGGTTATGGGAGAATGTAACACCTGTTATACCTTGAGATATGTTGTGATTGGTTGGAAGGGTTGCTATAGGTTACAAAAAAGTTTTTTCACTTTGTATTGGAAATAAAGACTCCTTTGCTGCTGAGAGAAGCAGTGGAGAGAGATATTGCATAATATGAGCCTCCGTTCTGCCATAAAATTACTGTGTGTAACAGAAGAAACTTACCTAGGTAGGAGTCCATCATACAGCAGTCAGGTGTATCTTTATAATTACTGTGTAACAGAAGCACTTACCTAGGTAGAGGGCCATCATACAGCAGTCAGAGGTATCTGTATAATTACTGTGTGTAACAGAAGGACTTACCTAGGTAGGAATCCATCATACAGCAATCAGGTGTATCTATATAATTACTGTGTGTAACAGAGGGACTTACCTAGGTAGGAGTCCATCACACAGCAGTCAGGTGTATCTATATAATTACTGTGTGTAACAGAGGGACTTACCTAGGTAGGAGTCCATCACACAGCAGTCAGGTGTATCTATATAATTACCGTGTGTAACAGAAGCACTTACCTAGGTAGGAGTCCATCACACAGCAGTCAGGTGTATCTATATAATTACCGTGTGTTACCAGAAGCACTTACCTAGGTAGGAGTCCATCATACAGCAGTCAGGTGTATCTATATAATTACTGTGTGTACCAGAAGCACTTACCTAGGTAGTAGTCCGTCATACAGCAGTCAGGTGCATCTATATAATTACTGTGTGTAACAGAAGGTCTTACCTAGGTAGGAGTCTATCATACAGCAGTCAGGTGTATCTATATAATTACTGTGTGTAACATAAGCACTTACCTAGGTAGTAGTCCGTCATACAGCAGTCAGGTGCATCTATATAATTACTGTGTGTAACAGAAGGTCTTACCTAGGTAGGAGTCTATCATACAGCAGTCAGGTGTATCTATATAATTACTGTGTGTAACATAAGCACTTACCTAGGTAGGAGTCTATCATACAGCAGTCAGGTGTATCTATATAATTACTGTGTGTAACAGAAGCACTTACCTAGGTAGGAGTCCATCACATAGCAGTCAGGTGTATCTATATAATTACTGTGTGTACCAGAAGCACTTACCTCGGTAGGAGTCCATCATACAGCAGTCAGGTGTATCTATATAATTACTGTGTGTATAACAGAAGCACTTACCTAGGTAGGAGTCCATCATACAGCAGTCAGGTGTATCTATATAATTACTGTGTGTAACAGAAGCACTTACCTAGGTAGGAGTCCATCATACAGCAGTCAGGTGTATCTATATAATTACTGTGTGTAACAGAAGCACTTACCTAGGTAGGAGTCTATCATACAGCAGTCAGGTGTATCTATATAATTACTGTGTGCAACAGAAGCACTTACCTAGGTAGGAGTCCATCACATAGCAGTCAGGTGTATCTATATAATTACTGTGTGTATAACAGAAGCGGACACAATTGCCAGACAGTCAGAATATCGCCTATGCGACACAGCACAGGAATGCCAACCAAGCCGGGTCGAATCACGGAGCAGGAACGTCAGCCAAGCCGGGTCGGATCACGGAGCAGGAACGTCAGCCAAGCTGGGTAGGTACACAGGAGCAGGAACGTCAGAAGAATAGTCAGGCAATCCGAGTTGGTACACAGGGACAGTAGACAAGATGCAGAGTAGTCAGGCAGGCCAAGTTGGTACACTGGGCATCACTGAGCAGAAGTAAGCACTGGTACAGGAACACCACGAAAGGGCACCGGAGGGGTGCCAATAGCCCAGTATATAAAGGTCATACTGGGTGGGACAAACACACGGTAGCCAATGGGTGCAAAGCACAGGACAGACTGACAGAAAAACAAAAACAGCATGGGCACCGTGATACTCAGTCTCTCCCCCTTCTCCATCATATATCTCTGTCTCTCCCCCTTCTCCATCATATGCCTCTGTCTCTCCCCCTTCTTCATCATGTTCCTCTGTCTCTCCCCCTTCTCCATCATATATCTCTGTCTCTCCCCCTTCTTCATCATGTTCCTCTGTCTCTCCCACTTCTCCATCATACCTCTCTTTCGCTCCCCCTTCTCCGAAAGGTGTCTACACTTAACCCTTTCACTGCTGCATACATACCCAAACCCTGAAGCACTCAAAGGACTTAACCCCAACAACGTGCCCCTTTTGGTAGTATATCATAAAGAGGGGACAGATGGGAGGAATGGACCCCTACTATCTCCTAAAGAGGGACACTTGGGAGGTACGACCCCTAATATCTCCTAAAGAGGGACACTTGGTAGGTATGGACCCCTACTATCTCCTAAAGAGGGACACTTGGGAGGTACAGACCCCTAATATCTCCTAAAGAGGGACACTTGGGAGTATAGACCCCTAATATCTCCTAAAGAGGGACACTTGGGAGGTATGGACCCTTAATATCTCCTAAAGAGGGACACTTGGGAGGTATGGACCCCTAATATCTCCTAAAGAGGGACACTTGAGAGGTACAGACACTATATCTCCTAAAGAGGACACTTGGGAGGTACAGACCCTAATATCTCCAATGAAGGACACTTGGGAAGTATGGACCCCTAATATCTCTTAAAGAGGGACACTTGGGAGGTACAGACCCTAATATCTCCTAAAGAGGGACCCTTGGGAGGTACAGACCCCTAATATCTCCCAATGAAGGACACTTGGAAGTATGGACCCCTAATATCTCTTAAAGAGGGACACTTGGGAGGTACAGACCCTAATATCTCCTAAAGAGGGACACTTGGGAGGTACAGACCCTAATATCTCCCAATGAAGGACACTTGGGAGGTACAGACCCTAATATCTCCTAAAGAGGGACACTTGGGAGGTATGGACCCCTAATATCTCCTAAAGAGGGACACTTGGGAGTTATGGACCCCTAATATCTCTTAAAGAGGGACACTTGGGAGGTATGGACCCCTAATATCTCCTAAAGAGGGACACTTGGGAGGTACAGACCCCTAATATCTCCTAAAGAGGGACACTTGGGAGGTATGGACCCCTAATATCTCCTAAAGAGGGACACTTGGGAGGTATATACCCCTAATATCTCCTAAAGAGGGACACTTGGTAGGTAAGGACTCCCTATTATCTCCTAAAGAGGGGACACTTGGGAGGTATGGACCCCTATTATCTCCTAAAGGACATTTGGTAGGTATGGACCCCCTAATATCTCCTAAAGAGGGGACACTTGGGAGGTATGGACCCCTAATATCTCCTAAAGAGGGACACTTGGGAGGTATGTCTTGGTTCATTAGCCACAGTTAATAACATTGATGTAAGTCTATATTATATTAATAAGCTTGCTCGGTGACGAGATTATGCAGGAGCACAAACTCAGAAGTAGCTTTACAGGATGAAAGGCCTTGGGGGAAAATGTGTTTAATGATTTACCTGTAGTTTAAAGGGCAAAGTTTGCTGTAAATAATTACATCACCATTTGCGCGAAAAATATTTACTAATCTGTCAACGTTCTCTGATTTAACCCTTTGAGCTCCAGAGAGATAACCAACGCATAGTGTCTCTTAAAGCGGAACTATCATCAAAATGAATTACAATAGTGAAATGCATATACGTACTTGTATCTTGCAGAATAATTGCGACATCAGTGACAAATAGAACATTTTAGGCAGACAGGCATTGGCAAGGATCTTCCATAGGCACTCTCGTGCCCGTGCCGTCAGTCCCTTCCGGTGCCTTAAGGTGACCAGGCATTCAACTCCCCAATCGTGGTGGTGAAGGGTACGGAGAGAGAAGACTCAGGGATGCCTTCTCTGCAAGATGTCTGCACTGTTGCCCCCTGCTGCCTGCCAAACGAGTTCTATTTTTCACTAATGCTGCAATTAATCTGCAAAATACAAGTACGTATATGCATATCGCTATTGTAATTAGGATTTGGGGCTCAATAGAAGTTTGATGATAGTTCCGCTTTAAAGGAGCAGTAAACTTCTTTTTTTATGAAAAAATATATATTGTAGGGATTTTCCTATTGAGTAAAATAAGGGCACTCCCACTGCGGAGAGATTTATATTTCCAGAGTTATTACGGTTTAAACCCATGTTTTTTTTTTTTTTTTTTTTTTTACATTAGCAGTGCCCTCTAGTGGTCAAATTCTAATTGGATTTCCTGTTAGATTCTAATGGAGAGGAAAGTCAGAAAAGTCAGAGACATACAGTTCTCCATAGAATGTGATAGAAACTGCCTGTCACTTCCTGTCAGTTAGAACTATCAGGAAGTAACACAGTAAATTCACTTCATGTCAGTTAGAACTATCAGGAAGTAAACACAGTAAATTCGCTTCCTGATTATTTAAACTGCTATATATTTTGAATAAAACATCTGACAGCGATGGGAGCACCCTTGTTTTATTCAGCAGTAAATGCTCTATAAAATATGTGTTTTCATAAAAAAAAAAAAGTTTACTGCTCCTTTAAAGAAACTTTAACTTGAAAAAAGTTATTCTGATGTGAATTCTCACGTTGTAACATTTGCAGATATTTATATATATGTCAATGTCTTTGCACATTCATTTGGTACTTACCCTTTGAGTGCCAGAGGGGTATGCAACACATTGCGGCACAATGCCCTCTGGCACTCAAAGTCTTATAGTGTCAAAGGGGCAGAAATGTTTTATTAATGGGATAGTAAAACTTAAAATATAAAAAAAAATATGTTGTAGGGTTTATCCCCCTGAGTAAAACAAGAGTACTCCCACCGCTGAAAGGTGTTTTACTCAAAGTTATTATTTTCAAAGCTGAATTTTTTTTGGTGCAATATCACAGTGGCCTGAAATTGTACAGTGGCGCTGTTGCTACACGATCTATGGACAGCTCTGGTCCGGGACCATAAATCTCCATAGATGGTGTAGCAACACTGTACAATTTCAGGCCACTGTGATATTGCACCTAAAAAATTCAACTTTGAAAATTAATAACTTTTGAATGAAACACCTTTCAGCAGTGGGAGTACTCTTGTTTTACTCAGGGGATAAACCCTACAACATATTTTTTTTACATTTTAAGTATTACTATCCATTAATGGAAAGTAAAGGTGTATTTTGTTTTTTCCTCCTGGGTAAAACGAGGGCATTCTCACTATCAAGAGAAGAATCATTCAAAACTTATTACAGCTTAATCAAACCATTAGCAATGGCGCCAGCTACTGGTCAGACATAATTTATGAGCGCTTGGGTCATAGACTTTGGCTCTTTATAGTAAGTGATGGAAGAGGGAAAAAAATCAGTCACCAGAATAAAATATTTCATATAAAGAAACAAGTTTTCGAAAGCTGTGGGAATGCACTGTCAGGCCTGAATCTGCATACCAGGTGCCCCTAGGCAAGGCACTTTAGATACCATTAGCTCCACCCATGGCCACACCACAGTCCTCATATAAACCTACACCCAGTCACGTCCGTTGTTTTCTATCATAGAAAACACCCTTGTACTGTAACTAGCAAGAACGAAAAAAGCATTGCAAAGGGATAGTAACACTAATATATAGTAACATTTATATTGTAAGGTTTATACCCTAGCAAGGGTACTCCCAGTGCTGTGAGGTGTTTCATTCAAAAGTTATTGCAGATCAATCTTGAATTTTTTAGGTGCAGTATCACAGTGGCCTGAAATTGTACAGTGGCTCTGTTGCTACACTGCTCTATGGAACTTTATGGTCAATTGTCCAGAACTTTACATAGGACGATGTAGCAACTGCACCTAAAAAAAACTGATACTGCACCTAAAAAAATTAAAGTTTGAGCTGTAATAACTTTTGAATAAAACACCTTTCAGAAGTGGGAGTCCTTTGTTTTCAGGCGTATCTATATAATTACTGTGTGTAACAGAAGCACTTACCTAGGTAGGAGTCCATCACACAGCAGTCAGGTGTATCTGTATAATTACTGTGTGTAACAGAAGCACTTACCTAGGTAGGAGTCCATCATACAGCAGTCAGGGGTATCTATATAATTACTGTGTGTAACAGAAGCACTTACCTAGGTAGGAGTCCATAATACAGCAGTCAGGGGTATCTATATAATTACTGTGTGTAACAGAAGTACTTACCTAGGTAGGAGTCCATCATACAGCAGTCAGTGTATCTATATAATACTGTGTGTAACAGAAGCACTTACCTAGGTAGGAGTCCATCACACAGCAGTCATGTGTATCTATATAATTACTGCGTGTAACAGAAGGACTTACCTAGGTAGGAGTCCATCATACAGCAGTCAGGTGTATGTATATAATTACTGTGTGTAACAGAAGCACTTACCTAGGTAGGAGTCCATCACACAGCAGTCAGGTGTATCTATATAATTACTGTGTGTAACAGTAGCACTTACCTAGGTAGGAGTCCATAATACAACAGTCAGGTGTATCTATATAATTACTGTGTGTAACAGAAGCACTTACCTAGGTAGGAGTCCATCACACAGCAGTCAGGTGTATCTATATAATTACTGTGTGTAACAGAAGCACTTACCTAGGTAGGAGTCCATCACACAGCAGTCAGGTGTATCTATATAATTACTGTGTGTAACAGAAGCACTTACCTAGGTAGGAGTCCATCATACAGCAGTCAGGTGCATCTATATAATTACTGTGTGTAACAGAAGCACTTACCCAGGTAAGAGTCCATCATACAGCAGTCAGGTGTATCTATATAATTACTGTGTGTAACAGAAGCACTTACCCAGGTAGGAGTCCATCATACAGCAGTCAGGTGTATCTATATATTACTGCGTGTAACAGAAGCACTTACCTAGGTAGGAATCCATCATACAGCATCAGGTGTATCTGTATAATTACTGCGTGTAACAGAAGCACTTACCTAGGTAGGAGTCCATCATACAGCTGTCAGGTGTATCTATATAATTACTGTGTGTAACAGAAGCACTTACCTAGGTTGAAGTCCATTATACAGCAGTTAGGTGTATCTATATAATTACTGCGTGTAACAGAAGCACTTACCTAGGTAGGAGTCCATCATACAGCTGTCAGGTGTATCTATATAATTACTGTGTGTAACAGAAGCACTTACCTAGGTAGGAGTCCATCATACAGCAGTCAGGTGTATCTATATAATTACTGCGTGTAACAGAAGCACTTACCTAGGTAGGAATCCATCATACAGCAGTCAGGTGTATCTGTATAATTACTGCGTGTAACAGAAGCACTTACCTAGGTAGGAGTCCATCATACAGCTGTCAGGAGTATCTATATAATTACTGTGTGTAACAGAAGCACTTACCTAGGTAGAAGTCCATTATACAGCAGTTAGGTGCATCTATATAATTACCATGTGTGACAGAAGTACATACCTAGGTAGGAGTCCATTATACAGAATTCTCTATCTATATACTTTTTATTTGCATTTAATTTGTATTCTTCTGCTGTTTTGATAAATACATTTGGTTTACTTTTAAAAGGTCGCACGCAAAAGAGCGTGCGGCCAAATAGTGCATTAACTATGTCACAACTATAAAGATGGCGACCTGAGAATCTCGCACTGCATGAAAGCGCAAGATTCTCAGATCGCGCTATGAAAGGTCACAAAAAAAAGTTGATGAATGCTGCTCCGGGGCAAATAGAGAGGCCCGTAGCAGCACTGGATGTGGGTGTATTCTGTGGCACAGAAAGGGTTAAAGACTCGATGACCGAAAGTTAGTTTCTGAAATGAGCGCTGTGCTGCTCCGGGCTTTCTTTGTGCAGTGACAGAGCAGAGCACAGAGCAATGCACCGCTCTGTCAGTCTGCACACACAGAGAGAGGGAGAGAGAGCCCTCTCTCACTGCCTGGAGCAGCGCTCATCAACATTTTTTTTGCGATCTTTCATACAGCGACCTGAGAATCTTGCGCTTTCATGCAGTGCAGTGGGGGCGTGTCTGTGGGTGTGGCTAAGAGCAACTTGGCTTGCTTGTCTAGTAAATCCAGCTCTATAGTGCATTAACTATGTCACAACTATAAGATGGCGACCTGAGAATCTTGCACTGCATGACAGCGCAAGATTCTCAGATCACGCTATGAAAGGTCGCAAAAAAAAAAAAAGTTGATGAATGCTGCTCCGGGGCAAATAGAGAGACCCGTAGCAGCACTGGATGTGAGTGTATTCTGTGGCACAGAAAACGGTTAAAGACTCGATGACCGGACGTTACTTTCTCTTACTGACACTTTCTTGCCAAAGATCAACCTGAAATGAGCGCTGTGCTGCTCCAGGCTCTCTGGTGCAGACTGACAGAGCAAAGCAATACTCCGCTCTGTCAGTCTGCACACACAGAGAGAGGGAGAGAGAGCCCCCCCTCTCTGCCTGAGCAGCGTTCATTAACATTTTTTTTGCAATCTTTCATAGAGCGACCTGAGAATCTTGCGCTTTCATGCAGTGCAGTGGGGGCGTGTGGCTGTGGTGGCTAAGAGCAACTTGGCTTGCTTGTCTAGTAAATCCAGCTCTACCCGTACAGAATTATGTCAGTCTGAATGTTTGCACTAGTGACATCCTTGAGTATTTTCGAAATCGGAATTGAGAGAAAGGGAAAGCAAAGAAACTCTGGCATACGTCCAAATTCTCCGAAAACAGCCAGATCTCCGAAAACAGCCAGGCCATCTAAGGAGAGGCGTGAAACTGCTTTTGGACATCCCCCAGCCGTTC
>CM074727.1:13762968-13856711 GCA_037306005.1 Rhinophrynus dorsalis | reverse complement strand
TCCTAAACACAGTGACACCAGGGTGATACACTTATATACACACCACACAGTCTGATCTCCCTATACACAGGGACACCAGGATGATACACTTATATACACACCACACAGTCTGATCTCCTAAACACAGGGACACCAGGGTGATACATTTCTATACACACCACACAGTCTGATCTCTAAACACAGTGACACCAGGGTGATACACTTATATACACACCACACAGTCTGATCTCTAAACACAGGGACACCAGGGTGACTCACTTCTATACACACCACACAGTCTGATCTCCTAAAACAGGGACACCAGGGTGGGAAAGAGGGACAGAGGATTTGGGTCTCAGAGAGGGACTGTGCCTCTAAAGAGGATATTTGGGAGGAATGGAGCCCTAATATCTCCTAAAAAGGGACACTTTAGAGGTATGGACCCCATTCATCTAAATAGGGACCCTTGGAAGTATGGACCGCTAATATCTCTAAAGAGGGACACTTGGGAGGTACAGACTAGTAGATTCCCTAGAATGGGAAAACTTGGAGGTACGGACCCTATTATCTCTTAAAGAGGGACACTTGGTAGGTACGGACACTAATATCTCCTAAAGAGGGACACTTGGGACGTACGGACCCCTAATATCTCCTAAGAGGGACAGTTGGGAGGTACGGACCCCTAATCTCCTAAAGAGGGACCACTTGGGAAGTACGGACCCCTAATATCTCCTAAAGAGGGACACTTGGGAAGTACGGACCCCCTAATAGTCTCCTAAAGAGGGACACTTGGGAGGTATCAGGGGACCCCTAATATCTCCTAAAGAGGGACACTTGGGAGGTACAGATCCCTAATATCTCCTAAAGAGAGGCACTTGGAGGTACAGATCCCTAATATCTCCTAAAGAGGGACACTTGGGGGGTACTGAGCCCTAATATCTCCTAAAGAGGGACACTTGGAAGGTACGGACCCCTAATATCTCCTAAAGAGGGACACTTGGGAGGTACAAACCCATTATATCTCCTAAACAGGGACACTTGGGAGGTAGAGACCCCTAATATCTCCTAAAGACAGACACTTGGGAGGCATGGAGCTCGTGGATGCCGGAGAAGTTTATAGTGTAGCAATGCAACTGAGACCTCTCTAGCATTCAAGAGGTTAAAAGCTGAATTTAAATCATTTGGATTTGGGGAATTTTTTTGCATCCTATGTTTAGACTAGGAATTTCTATGTGTTTCTTTAGTTTTGTCCTCTCAGACCAGGCGAAGGATTTTGGCGTCTGTATATTACAATTCACTATGATAAAGGAAAAAAGCAGGATAATGCAGCTTCCCGTTGACAAATTTAACAGGAAACATGTCAGGAAATTGCTATTTTTTGGTATGGTTCCAATTTGGACTCTAGACCCATAAATACAACATCGTTACAGGACATTAGGGAATCGGGGAATTACAGGACTGGGAAGAAACCTTACTAAATGCATTTTTTTGGACCTGGAGAAATTCATAGCAAATGGAAATATCGAAAAGTAAATGTATATTTTCAAGGTGTGCAAGGCCACTGGAGAGGGTAAAGGATATGCTCCCCAGTGCACGATTTAATTATGAACAGCACCAAAACAATTTCAGACCAGAGAGGAGCTGCATCCAAACAAGATTGAGCTAGGGTGACCACGGGTCCCGGAACGTCCGGGACTGTCCCTTACTTCAGGGCTATGTCCCGCGTCCCGGGTCCCCTTCAACCGGGACAATGAAGTGTCCCGGAATGAAGCCAAGCCTCCCTGAATGTCAGCCTGCAAGCGGTGTGTCACATCATGGACGCCACGAGGGAGCGCTTGGTAGCGCTCCCTCGCGGCGTCCATGATATGACACACCGCTTGCAGGCTGACATCCAGGGCGGCAATGCAGCTTACCTGATCTCCTGGAGGCAAGTGCTCTAGTAATACAGAGCGCTGGGAGATGACATCATCTCCCAGCGCTCTGCATTACTGAGCACAGCGCGCGGGAGCTTCAGCTCTGTGCCGGAGGAGGCACAGAGCACTTTCCACGCCGCTAGACCACCAGGGACTTAAGGTATGACTGGGCAACTAGGGTGACCACGTCCCGGAATGGCAGAAGGGAAATGTGGTCACCCTAGATTGAGCTGCAATAATTTTAATAAAACATCTCTCAACAGTGAGAGTACTTTATTTGGGACTAGCAATATTGGCAAAGCTTTGGCGGTGTGGTTAGTAAAACCACCAGCCAAACCCTCAAATGAGTGATGTTTAAGCCTGCAACATGAGAAACTAACCCTTTTAATGTGGGCAAGATTCTCATCTTGCCCTTTTCATGTCGGTGACATGTTTAATGTGTCATTTAGTTAGTCGCCTAATAGTGGGAGACATTTTAAAAGTATACGATGTGAGTGGAATCTCAGAGTTTGTGTCTAATAATTACAGACTTCCAGTATGCGTTCCAGGCAGAAGGCTGGCCTGGGGGGCAAGGGGGCAATTCCCCCCCCAGGCTGGTCATGAATATGGGCCAGTGGGCCACTGCCTCACTCAATTTCCCATTTGCTGCTGTAAATAGAGTAAACAGAATTTAAGGCGCTACATGAGTATTGTAGCTCCATTTCAATTGTAAGCTCTGTGGTATCATTAGTGTAGATCCATTTCAATTGTCATCTCTGTGATATCGATTGTGTACTACCATTTCAGTTATGAGCTCTGAGGTATCCCTTGACTTAATCCATAACATTAATTCCAGCTATAACATTAACAAAATGGGTTGGGCTGGGACATTGGGCTGGAGCGGTAATAGAAATAGACCACTTAATTGTACATGCCCCCCAGGCCAAAAGTTGCCAGCCCTCCCCTGGTTCCAGGCGAGGGTCAATTTTGTGATTGATAGGAGCCATTTGGGGATTGTATAGAGAAGCCACAAGCTTTTAGTCCTCCCAGAATAGCAGACTTAGCACACAGTGATAATTACCCTTTAAAGGGATAGTAATACTTCGTTTTAACTTTATTTTATTTTGTAGGCATTAAAAAAACATGAAGAATGATATAAGTCTTATCTCTCAAACCTTTATGGTTTATGAGATATTAACAAGCAAAGTTCCCCTCCCGCCCCTTTTACCTAGTGTAAGCCATCTCTTCTCAGATGTGAGTCTGGTTGTATGACAGTACAGATAACAGAAGGGGACAATTTTCTTTGTATGAAAACAATGAAAGCCCTTCCCCCCCTTGACAAGTTTTTCAGCTTTTTCCCTTATCTTAATTGAAGATTGTCCCTCTCTGCAGTCTACCTGGGCATCTCCCTTCTGATCTGGTTGAACAGGGGGGGATACTTTGTTCGTGAATATCTCTTAAACCATAAAGGTTTCAGAGATAAGACTTATATCATTCTTCGTGTTTTTTTAATGCCTACAAAATAAAATAAAGTTAAAATGAAGTATTACTATCCCTTTAATACACTAGTCAGAGAGGTTGTGGTATTGCGGGGGGTAGGAGGGTAGGAAAGGTTTTTATTTTACACAGTATGAAAACGAAACTAACTGTATAACTCTCAACTATTGTGTAAAATAGAGAATGATTGACACAACATATATGTGACTTTGAACTCTTTCCTAATCACCTACAGTATCTCACATAAGTGAGTGCACCCCTCACATTTCTGTAAATATTTATATTTTATATTTCATGTGACAACACTGAAGAAATGACACTCTGCTACAATGTAAAGTAGTGAGTGTACAGCCTGTATAACAGTGTAAATTTGCGGTCCCCCTCAAAATAACTCAACACACAGCCATTAATGTCTAAACCTTGGCAACAAAAGTGAGTACACCCCTAAGTGGAAATGTCCAAATTGGGCTCAAAGTGTCAAAATTTTGTGTGACCACCATTTTCCAGCACTGCCTTAACCCTCTTGGGCATGAAGTTCACCAGGGCTTCACAGGTTGCCACTGGAGTCCTCTTCCACTCCTCCATGACGATGTCATGGAGGTGGTGGATGTTAGAGACCTTGCACTCCCCCACCTTCCGTTTGAGGATGCCCCACAGATGCTCAATAGGGTTTAGGTCTGGAGACATGCTTGGCCAGTCCATCATCTTTACCCTCAGCTTCTTTAGCAAGGCAGTGGTCGTCTTGGAGGTGTGTTTGGGGTTGTTATCATGGTGGAATACTCCTCTGAAGGGAGGGGATCCTGCTCTGGTTCAGTTTGTCACAGTACGTGTTGGCATTCATGGTTTCCTCAATGAACTGTAGCTCCCCAGTGCCGGCAGCACTCATGCAGGCCCAGACCATGACACTCCCACCACCATGCTTGACTGTAAGCAAGACACACTTGTCTTTGTACTCCTCACCTGGTTGCTGACACACACGCTTGACACCATGTGAACCAAATAAGTTTATCTTGGTCTCATCGGACCACAGGACATGGTTCTAGTAATCCATGTCCTTAGTCTGCTTGTCTTCAGGAAACTGTTTGCGGGCTTTCTTGTGCATCATCTTTAGAAGAGGCTTCCTTCTGGGACGACAGCCATGCAGACCAATTTGATGCAGTGTGCGGCGTATGGTCTGAGCACTGACAGTCTGACCCTCCCATCCCATCAACCTCTGCAGCAATGCTGGCAGCACTCATACATCTATTTCCCAAAGACGACCTCTGGATATGACGCTGAGAATGTGCACTCAACTTCTTTGGTCGACTAAGGCGAGGCCTGTTCTGAGTGGAACCTGTCCTGTGAAACCGCTGTATGGTCTTGCCCACCGTGCTGCACCTCAGTTTCAGGGTCTTGGCAATCTTCTTATAACCTAGGCCATCTTTATGTAGAGTAACAATTCTTTTTTTCAGAGCCTCAGAGAGTTCTTTGCCATGAGGTGCCATGTTGAACCTCCAGTGACCAGTATGAGAGAGTGTTGAGAGCGATAACACCAAATTTAACACACCTGCTCCCCATTCCCACCTGAGACCTTGTAACACTAACGAGTCACATGACACCGGGGAGGGAAAATGGCTAATTGGCCCCAATTTGGACATTTCCACTTAGGGGTGTACTCACTTTTCTTGCCAAGGTTTAGACATTAATGGCTGTGTGATGAGTTACTTTGAGGGGGACAGCAAATTTACACTGTTATACAGGCTGTACACTCACTACTTTACACTGTTATACAGGCTGTACACTCACTACTTTACACTGTTATACAGGCTGTACACTCACTACTTTACATGGTAGCAGATTGTCATTTCTTCAGTGTTGTCACATGAAAGATAAAATAAAAATATTTGCAAAAATGTGAGGGGTGTACTCACTTATGTGAGATACTGTATATTGTTACAAATTGGTAGGTTCCCTTTAAAGGGATAGTAATACTTAAAATGTAAAAAAAAAATATATATGTTGTAGGGTTTAACCCCCTGAGTAAAACAAGAGTACTCCCACTGCTGAAAGGTGTTTCATTCAAAAGAAATTAATTTTCAAAGTTGAATTTTTTAGGAGCAATACACGATCCTATAGAGATTTATGGTCCCGGGACCAGAGCTGTCCATAGGATCGTGTAGCAACAGCGCCACTGTACAATTTCAGGCCACTGTGATATTGCACCTAAAAAATTCAACTTTGAAAATTAATAACTTTTGAATGAAACATCTTTCAGCAGTTTTACTCAGGGGGATAAACCCTACAACATATTTTTTTTACATTTTAAGTATTACTATCCCTTTAACATTTGAATGAAGCAGTTTGGATTACAAGTTAAAATGAAAAAAAAACAAAAAAACTGTTACATTTTGTTTGTGTAAAAGGATAAGCATTGTACAGTTGAGTTTCACTTCCAAGATCACAAGTGAGATATTTTCTGAAACCACGTGACATGAATATTTGCAATAGTACAATCCTGCTGTAGTTACACATGAATCAACTTACTGAACAGAGAAAGAGAAAGTGATTTTGCATAGTTCCCTTATTTATGGGAAATAGAAAACAATCTCAATCACAGGCACGCAGCCAGGAAGACACAGACTGAACGGGGAAAGATTTTGGTGTATTAATTTGAACCTCTCAGGTGCTAAAGAGGTCACTAGGGCATTGCAAATTAATGTGTAATGATTTAATTGTTGAATTTTCAGTGCATTTTGTATATAGCCAGAGCTGGACACTCTCCGGATTTGCCCTAGAGACTCTAATGTATGTATGTATGTATGTATGTATCTTTATTTATATGGCGCCACACAGTGTACGCAGCGCCTTACAGTAGACATATGTTACAATAAATAAGAGGGGATGAAATAAGTGCGACATTCATAGAAACAATGGGAGAGAGTTCCCTGCCCCAAGGAGCTTACAGTCTAAATGGATAAAGGGAGACATACAATGGGGTAAGAGGGTGTTAAGTGCTGAGATTACAAGTGCTGAGTTTGGCCAAAGGCAGTGCATGGTCCTAGTGCTCCAGAAGATAAGACTTCAGGGTAGACTTAAAGACAGAGGGGGATTTTTCTAGGCGTAAGGAGAGGGGTATGGAGTTCCATAGGTATGGAGCAGAAAGCGAGAAAGGTTTGAGACGGGAGAGGGCAGAGGGTGTGGATGGTGCAACAAGAAGTGCATTGTGTGCTGAGCGAAGGAAGCGGCCAGGAACATAATAGGAGATGAGGGAAGAGATGTAAGGAGGGGTAGCAGTGTGGAGAGCGTTAAAGGTGAGAAGAAGGACTTTGTAATTGATGCGCTGCTGAACTGGGAGCCATGACAGATGTCTGAGAATTATGTGGGCAGGTTCAGTTTTTGGGGAGAGTGTGGTGATTCGTGCAGCTGAGTTTAAAACAGATTGCATAGGTGAAAGAGGAGTAGCAGGGAGGCCAGTTAGTAGGATATTGCAATAGTCTAAGCGGGACAGAATGAGAGCACGTATAAGAGTTTTAGTAGTTTGTTGGGAGAGGAACGGGCGGATTTTAGCAATGTTACGGAGAAAGAAGCGAGATGATCTAGCCACAGAGTTAATGTGAGGGGAGAAGGAAAGAGGAATCAAATATGGCCCCAAGGCAGCGTGCTGAGCTGACCGGATCAATATCAATTCCATCAACTGTAATGGTGAAGCTAGGGGTTCGGCAAGGTCTTGGTGGGAAGATTAGCAGTTCGGTTTTGGCCATGTTAATCTTCAGCTGACGCTGTGCCATCCAGGAGGAAATGGCCAAGAGGCAGTCTGAAATTTGCAGCTGGATTTGTGGTGAAAGATCAGGAGTGGAGATGTAAATTTGGGTATCGTCAGCATATAGATGGTATTTAAAGCCAAATGAACTAATAAGTTCAGCCAATGAAAGAGTGTACAGTGAGAAAAGCAGAGGACCCAGAACGGAGCCTTGAGGCACCCCCACAGACAGAGGGACCGTGGAGGAGGTGTTATTGTTAGAGGACACAAAAAAGGAACGTTGTGAGAGATAGGAGGAGAGCCATGAAGCAGCTTGATTTCGGAAACCAAGACTGTGGAGAATTTGAGCAAGCAGAGAATGGTTAACTGTGTCAAAGGCAGAGGATAAATCGAGTAGTATAAGTATTGAAAACTGTCCTTTGGCTTTTGCAGTCTGGAGATCATTAGCCACCCTGCAGAGAGCGGTCTCAGTTGAATGACCGCACCGGAAACCAGACTGCATCGGATCCAAAAGACAGTTAGAGTTGAGGAATTTGGTTATTTGGGAGAAGACCAGGCGTTCTAGGAGTTTTGAGGTAAGTGGCAGAAGGGAGACAGGTCGATAGTTAGAGAGACAGGAGGGGTCGAGGTTAGTCTTTTTGAGCAGGGGTTTAATTTGGGCCTGTTTGAAGGAAGAAGGGAAGGTGCCTGTGGAGAGAGAAGTGTTGAAGATGTGTGTTAATATAGGTGTAAGGACTGGTGCAAGTGGTTTGAGTAAGTGGGGAGGGCAAAGGGTCCAAGGAGCAGGTAGTGAGGTGGGTAGATAGGAGAAGTTGAGAAACTTCTTCCTCTGTTATTGGGGTAAAACTATCAAAGTATGATGAGGGGGGTTTGGGGAGAGAGAGTTCGGAGGCAGATGGAATAGTAGGAATCTGTTTTTGAATAGATTCCACCTTGTGCTTGAATGAAACTCTGCCCACTTCTCCTCCTTCCCAGTCTGTTCCTCCCACTCCCCACCCACTTCTCTTACTTCCAGTCTTTTCCTCCCACTCCCCGCCCACTTCTCTTCCTTCCCAGTCTGTTCCTCTCACTCCCCGCCCACTTCTCCTCTTTCCCAGTTTGTTCCTCCCGCTCCCTGCCCACTTCTTCTCCTTCCCAGTGTGTTCTTCCCACTCCCCGCCCACTTCTCCTCCTTCCCCATCTGTTCCTCCCATTTACCTCCCACTTCTCCTTCCCAGTCTGTTCCTCCCATCCCCACCCACTTTTCCTATTTCCCAGTCTGTTCCTCCCATCCCCACCCACTCACCGCCCACTTCTCCTTCCCAGTGTGTTCCTCCCACTCCCCGCCCATTTCTTCTCTCTCAGTGTGTCCCACCCACTTCTCCTTCCCAGTCTGTTCCTCTCACTCCCCGTCCCCTTTTCTCCTTACCACTGTGTTCCTCTCACTCCCCACCCACTTCTTCCCGCCCTGTTCCTCCCACCCCCCGCCCACTTCTCCTTCCCAGTCTATTCCTCCCACTCACCACCCACATCTCCTTCTCAGTCTGTTCCTCCCATTTCCATCCAACTTCTTCTCCTTCCCAGTCTGTTCCTCCCACCCCCAGCCCACTTCTCCTATTTCCCAGTCTGTTCTTCCCATTCACTGCCCACTTCTCCTTCCCATTCAGTTCCTCCCACTTCCTGCCCACTTCTCTTTTCCATCTGTTCCTCCCATTTCCCTCCCACTACTTCTCCGTTCCAGTCTGTTCCTCCCACCCCCGCCCACTTCTCCTCCTTCCCCGTCTGTTCCTACCATATCCCTCCCACTTTTTCTCCTTCCTAGTCTGTTCCTCCCACCCCCGCCCACTTCTCCTCCTTCCCAGTCTGTTCCTCCCACTCCCCGCCCACTTCTCCTCCTTCCCAGTCTGTTCCTCCTACTCCCCGCCCACTTCTCCTCCTTCCCCATCTGTTCCTTCCATTTCCCTCCCACTTCTCCTCTTTCCCAGTCTGTTCCTCCCACCCCGCCCACTTCTACTCCTTCCCCGTCTGTTCATTATACTTTTTATTTTTTTTTTAAATAATTTTATAAGGCTTGCCCCCACTTATGACTAATCCCCACCCCTTTTTGACACAAATTGCATCATTTATCTCCCCCAGCGGAACCACAGGACTCCCCTCTCCTGAGAGTCAACAAGAAAGATTTCCCAGGTATGCATATAGTATTTTGTGGATAGCATTTTGGGTATTGGGTATAGCGTATTGCTTTTAGCGCATTGCGCATAGCAATATGTGTATAGAGTACAGCGTTTTGCTTTTAGCGCATTGCGCATAGCAATATGTGTATAGAGTACAGCGTTTTGCTTTTACCGCATTGCATATAGTGTTTTGGGTATAGGGGACAGCGTTTTGCTTTTAGCGCATTGCGCATAGCATTTTGTGTATAGGGGACAGTTTTGAGTATAGTGTGTTGTGTATAGCGTATTGCGTATTGCTTTTTGCATATTCCATATAGAGTTTTGCGAATAGCATTTTCAGAATAGTGTATAGTGTGTTGTGTATAGTGTGTTGTGTATAGTGTGTTGTGTATAGTGTGTTGTGTATAGTGTGTTGTGTATAGTGTGTTGTGTATAGTGTGTTGTGTATAGTGTGTTGTGTATAGTGTGTTGTGTATAGTGTGTTGTGTATAGTGTGTTGTGTATAGTGTGCCTACCTCCCAACATTTCAAACTGCCAAAGAGGGACACTTGTGTTTTAGGGGGTGTTGCTGGCAGTGTGGCTGGTGGGCGGGGCATTACCAGCAATTTTTAGGCTCCTTGTGTAACCTAATAATTGACTTATAACAAGACCAACGCATTTTATTTACACAGACTAATTTATAAACACAGATACTGACATTTAAACAAACAACAATGTGAGTTTTATTGCTGTGGAGCAATGTGATACACTTCTATACCAACCACACAGTCTGATCTCCTAAACACAGGGATATCAGGGTGATACACTTATATACACACCACACAGTCTGATCTCCTAAACACAGGGACACCAGGGTGAGAAAGAGGGACAGAGGGATTGGGGTCTCAAAGAGGGACTGCCCAGCCTAAAGAAGGACACTTGGAGGTATGAGTGTGTTGCATATAGTGTGTTGCATATAGTGTGTACCTTTTTGCATATTGCGTGTAACGTTTTACATATTGTGTCTTGAGTACAGTGTATTGCGTTTAGCATATAGTGTTTTGTGTGTAGTGTATAGCGTTTTTCACACTGCATTTTGTGTATTTCAGTTTGAGTATAGAGTTTTGCGTGTTGTGTACAATTTTGTATATGGCGGAGAGCACTTTGTATATTGCTCATTGCATACTGAGTACGTGTTTTTCATTGTGTGTTTATGTGTGTGTATATATATATATATATAAATATAGATATGTATAGTGTTTTGGTGTGTATTGTGTATATTGTGTGTGTTTGTATGCGTACTGTGTTTGTGTGTGTTTTGTATGTTCAGTGTATATTATTGTGTGTGTTGCATGTATTGTGTGCCTGAATTGTATGTATTGTTTGTGTGTTTTTACTGTGTATGTATATTGTATGTGTGTATTATGTATGTGTAATGCGTGTGTGTGTGTGTATATTATGTGTATTATGTATGTGTGTGTGCGCATTGTGTTTGTGTATTAAGTGTATGTGTGTTGTGTATGTATGTGTGCGTATTGTAAGGGTATTGTGTGTGTGATTGTGCATTGTGTGTGTATTGTGCGTGTGTATTGCGTGTATGTGTGTTGTGTATATGTATTGTGTGTGTGTGCGTATTGTGAGTGTATTGTGTGCATGTGCGTGTGTGTATTTTGTTTGTGTATGTGTATTGTGTGTTTGTGTGTGCATATCTGAGTGTATTGTGTGTGTGTGTATTGTGAGTGTATTGTGTGTACATGTGTATTGTGTATGTGTATTGTGTGTTTGTGTGTGCATATCTGAGTGTATTGTGTGTGTGTGTGTGTATTGTGAGTGTATTGTGTGTGTATGTGTGTGAATGCGTGTGTTCATTGTAGCCCCTGCATCTTCTTGCAGAGATTTTTATACGCTTGCAGAATATATAGTCAAAATAAATGTTTACTGTTCCTTTAACCCTTTGAGGGCCAGAGGAGTATCCAACCCATTGTGAAGCAATGGGTTAGATATCACTCTGATTCTGAAATGGTTAAAGAAGTATTGCATATAAATGTATGGTAATATAAGTGTGACCAACAGGTGTCAGTGTTGTAAAACAAAACAGCAACAAGCTTAGAACTCACATGTAGTGGAAGAGAAATCTCAAGTTAAAATCAGATGCTCAAAAGGGCCATGCAAAAGTACATGAGACCAGCAGAGTGTTACAGGAGCTCAGCTAGGGTTGCTGGCAGGCCGGTAAAAAATTGACTTCTGTCCAATGTTAAGTACATGGAGGGAATGACATGGCCGGTATATTTTTGAAGAAAAGGTGACAACCCTAAGCTCAGCACACCAATACATAAGACTAGCAGATTGTTACAGGAGCTCAGCAGAGTAATTCACCAACACTTGAGACCAGCAGAATGTTACCTGAGCTGAGATGGGTAATGCACCAGCACATGAGACTAGCAGAGTGTTACAGGAGCTCAGCAGGACAATGCACCAGCACATGAGACTAGCAGAGTGTTACAGGAGCTCAGCAGGACAATGCACCAGTACATGAGACCAGCAGAGTGTTACAGGAGCTCAGCAGGACAATGCACCAGTACATGAGACTAGCAGAGTGTTACAGGAGCTCAGCAGGACAATGCACCAGTACATGAGACCAGCAGATTGTTACAGGAGCTCAGCAGGGCAATGCACCAGTACATGAGACCAGCAGATTGTTACAGGAGCTCAGCAGGACAATGCACCAGTACATGAGACCAGCAGAGTGTTACAGGAGCTCAGCAGGACAATGCACCAGTACATGAGACTAGCAGAGTGTTACAGGAGCTCAGCAGGACAATGCACCAGTACATGAGACCAGCAGACTGTTACAGGAGCTCAGCAGGACAATGCACCAGTACATGAGACCAGCAGAGTGTTACAGGAGATCAACAGGGCAATGCACCAGTACATGAGACCAGCAGAGTGTTACAGGAGCTCAGCAGGACAATGCACCAGTACATGAGACTAGCAGACTGTTACAGGAGCTCAGCAGTACAATGCACCAGTACATGAGACTAGCAGACTGTTACAGGAGCTCAGCAGGACAATGCACTAGTACATGAGACCAGCAGAGTGTTACAGGAGCTCAGCAGGACAATGCACCAGTACATGAGACTAGCAGACTGTTACAGGAGCTCAGCAGGACAATGCACCAGTACATGAGACCAGCAGAGTGTTACAGGAGCTCAGCAGGACAATGCACCAGTACGTGAGACCAGCAGAGTGTTACAGGAGCTCAGCAGGACAATGCACCAGTACATGAGACTAGCAGAGTGTTACAGGAGCTTAGCAGGACAATGCACCAGTACGTGAGACTAGCAGAGTGTTACAGGAGCTCAGCAGGACAATGCACCAGTACATGAGACCAGCAGATTGTTACAGGAGCTCAGCAGGACAATGCACCAGTACATGAGACCAGCAGAGTGTTACAGGAGCTCAGCAGGACAATGTACCAGTACATGAGACCAGCAGAGTGTTACAGGAGCTCAGCAGGACAATGTACCAGTACATGAGACCAGCAGAGTGTTACAGGAGCTCAGCAGGGCAATGCACCAGTACATGAGACCAGCAGAGTATTACAGGAGCTCAGCAGGACAATGCACCAGTACATAAGACTAGCAGAGTGTTACAGGAGCTCAGCAGGGCAATGCACCAGTACATGAGACTAGCAGAGTGTTACAGGAGCTCAGCAGGACAATGCACTAGTACATGAGACCAGCAGAGTGTTACAGGAGCTCAGCAGGACAATGCACTAGTACATGAGACCAGCAGAGTGTTACAGGAGCTCAGCAGGACAATGCACCAGTACATGAGACTAGCAGAGTGTTACAGGAGCTCAGCAGGACAATGCACCAGTACATGAGACTAGCAGAGTGTTACAGGAGCTCAGCAGGACAACGAACTTACATGTGAGACCAGCAGAGTATTACCTGTGCTAAAAAGGGTGATGCACCACTACATGAGACCAGCAGAGTGTTACAGGAGATCAACAGGGCAATGCACCAACATTTGAAACCAGTAGTGTGTTAACTTTGCTGACAAGGGCAATGCACCAGTACATGAGACTAGCAAAGTGTTACAGGAGCTCAGGGGGGCAATGTACCAGTACATGGGATCCGTAGTGCTAACTGATTTATACAGATGTTAACTGGAATTGTGTATTTAAAATACATAGCCCAGTTTCGTTTTTAGGTGCTAGTGTTTATTTAAAGGGACAGTAGCCCTTTCGTTTTATCTTTATGTATAGCATACCTCCCAACATTTCAAATGCTCAAAGAGGGACAATTTTGTTTTAGCTGACGTTGCTAGTGGTGTGGCTGGTGTGCGGAGCATTACTGAGAATTTTAGGTTATTTCATGAGTTACTGACATTGTGAAACTGAATAAATGATTTAGAACAAGACCAAAGTAATTTATTTACACAGAGTAATTTATAAACACATGTATTGAAGTATAAACAAACATTAATGGGAGTTTTTATTGCTGTGGAGCAATGTGATACATTTATATACACACCACAGAGTGATCTCCTAAACACAGGGACACCAGGGTGATACACTTCTATACACATCACACAGTCTGATCTCCTAAACACAGGAACACCAGGGTGATACACTTCTATATACACCACACAGTCTGATCTCCTAAACACAGGGACACCAGGGTGATACACTTATATATAGACACCACACAGTCTGATCTCCTAAACACAGGAACACCAGGGTGATACACTTCTATACACACCACACAGTCCGATCTCCTAAACACAGGGACACCAGGGTGATACACTTCTATACACACCACACAGTCCGATCTCCTAAACACAGGGACACCAGAGTGATACACTTATATACACACCACACAGTCTGATCTCCCAAACACAGGGACATCAGGGTGATACACTTATATACACACCACACAGTCTGATCTCCTAAACACAGGGGACATCAGGGTGATACACTTATATACACACCACACAGTCTGATCTCCTAAACACAGGGACACCAGGGTGATACACTTATATACACACCACACAGTCTGATCTCCTAAACACAGGGACACCAGGGTGATACACTTCTATACACACCACACAGTCTGATCTCCTAAACACAGGGACACCAGGGTGATACACTTCTATACACACCACACAGTCTGATCTCCTAAACACAGGACACCAGGGTGATACACTTATATACACACCACACAGTGTGATCTCCTAAACACAGGGACACCAGGGTGATACACTTCTATACACACCACACAGTCTGATCTCCTAAACACAGGGACACCAGGGTGATACACTATACACACCACACAGTGTGATCTCCTAAACACAGGGACACCAGGGTGATCACTAAACAGTACAGATCTTATTACAAATGTATATTACGCACTACAATGTATTACGCACCCTTGAGAGGGTTAACGAAAAAGATGAGAGCTGGCTGCAAGCACCAGCAGCACACTATGCCAATGAAGCCATAATACTGCCGGGCCAGCAGTGGCAGCTTTTGACGGCTGCTGATATGCCTGGTTAGTCAGGTGCCAAATGTGCACTGGAGTGAAGAAATGATTCCGCTCATGGCTAGGCTGATCATCATCCTCTTCCTGCCTCCTCCGGTGGAACTTTGAGGCAGGCACTGAGGCAGCAGTGTGCTCACTTGTCCCCATCTGTGAAGCACCGTGTGGCCAAGCATGTCAGACCTCCCCCCCTCCCCACACACACAATTAACAGGCGTGCCACAGAGGACTGGCTGTCATTAGAAATTCTTTTACTATACCTGTCACAGGAGGATAGGCCAGGACAAGACGCTTGGATGTTCTGAGTTTACCCAACTTATGTCGGTTGTTCTCAGGAGCGTTGGGATTCTGCTGCAATCACTGTTTACCTCACACTCAGACTTCTTGAGGGCAGCAGAGTACTGCACGAACACTACGTGCATGAGCATTTATAAAGTGTGGCACACGCGCGTAGGGAGCGCCTCACCGCTCAGAAACGTGCTCACATGATGAACGTGGTGCTGCAGTAGGCTGGTGGAGCGATACTAGTATAGTACGGTCAAAACTTCAGTGGGGAAAGAGGGACATACTGCAATGCGGGCGGGACAGCGGGTTTGGGACCTATAATCTGTACTGTCCCGCGTAAATCGGGACAATTGGCTGGTATGGTATAGCGCAAGGTCTTATATGAAGTCAATTTGTCTGTACAAAAAAGACAGTCCTGCACTCCTCTATATACTGTGAACATAAGTGCCCTGTATTTAGCATATGTAATAACTCTTAGTAAATCTAAGTGAAAATAAGTGAGAATTTCGTTACACAAATTGGCCAATCCGTGTGTAAGATTACCACCAACGCCAAGGTATCTCACTTTGCGGTAAGTCCTACTCTAATACACCTATAAAGACCCTATCTGAATTAAAAATTAAAAACAGGCATTCTCTGAAGAAAGATGTTATAATAAACGCGTCAGCGGGGACCCTTTAAATATCTTTTTGATGTTTTTTATTTCTTGTGGGTCCCAGTGTAGTGCAATTAAAAACAACAGACATACAACAAGACAAAAAAAAACTAATTAGGTGTAGAGAGAGGACTTACCTGATACATGGCCCATAAAGGCCTGCACTGAAAACTATGTTCCATTTATATCCTTCCCCACAAGTCATGTGAGCAATGGATGATACCAAATAGGCAAGGGGGATTGCATAGTGGAACAGGCCAAAAAGCCTTGTTCTTAAAGGCCAAGTGAGAAAGAAAAAAGAATGGTGAAATGAAATGAAGTAATCATGTGTTTTTATATCTTAGTGAATAAATTGGATAAAATGAGAAGCTGCTTAGTTGAGCTAAAGGAGATATGTGCAAAACAAAAGCAGAAAAGAGAAGAAAGCTCACAGCGCTTACTCATTTTATTTTAATTCAGATAGGGTCTTTATAGGTGTATTAGAGTAGGACTTACCGCAAAGTGAGATACCTTGGCGTTGGTGGTAATCTTACACACGGATTGGCCAATTTGTGGAACGAAATTCTCACTTATTTTCACTTAGATTTACTAAGAGTTATTACATATGCTAAATACAGGGCACTTATGTTCACAGTATATAGAGGAGCGCAGCATACCTTCCAAGTGTCCCTCTTTAGGAGGGACAGTCCCTCTTTGAGACCCAAATCCCTCTGTCCCTCTTTTCTACCCTAGTGTCCCTCTTTTTAGGACATCAGAACGAGTGGTGTGTATTACATTGCTCCACAGCAATAAAACATGCATAAATGTGTTGTTAATTGTCAGTATATGTGTTTATACATTAATATGGGTAATTAAAATACTCAGGGGAGGGCTGGCAACTTGTGGCCCAGGGGGCAAATTCAGTCAAGTGGCCCATTTCTATATCACTCAAGCCCACTGTCCCAGCCCACCCCCTTTTGTTAATTTTAAAATTGGCATTAATGTTGTGAAGTAAGGCAACTGATACCACATAGCTTACGGCTGAAATGAGGCTACACTAGTGCGCTCCTACAAAGCTTACAATGTAAGTAATGCTATACTAGTTATACTATAAAACTTACAAGGGAAATGGGTTATGCTACTAGTGTAACTCCATTTGGATTGTTCCTCTGTGGTGTCGTTTGTGTAGCTCCATTTCAATTGTAAGCTCTATGTTATCACTAGTTTAGCTTCATTTACAGCAGCAATTGGGAGATTTAGTGAGGAGCAGTGGCCCACCAGCCCAGACATATGACCGGCCCAGGGGGCAGTTGCCCCTCTGCCCCCCAGGCCAGCCCTCCCCTGAAAATACTTTGGTCTTGCTCTAAATCATTTATCAGGTACACAAAGAGGTGCAGGTGGGTCAAGAAATAACCTAAAAATTCTTGGAAATGCCCCGCCTACCAGCCACGCCCCCAGAAACGCCACCTAGAACAGAAGTGTCCCTCTTTCGCCATTTGAAATGTTGGGAGGTATGGCGCAGGACTGTCTTTTGTGTGTGTTTTCACTTTTGGGTTTAGGCCTAATGTTAGGGGTACTGGAGAACCCTCTCATTCCTTGCTGCCATCTATATTTCAAACTTTATTCTTATATTAAATTATAATATGATATGGATATTTTATGGTGAGTAAGCGCTGTGAGCTTTCTTCTCTTTTCTGCTCAATTTGTCTGTATTTTATTTATTTTTTTATCTTCACCTATATTATTACACTTTTATGCCCCTGACATTGAGCTTCCTGGGTCTGTTTCCAAGAAGTTTTCTAGTCAATCGACCATGAAAGCAGGACAGTAAAACAATGTGATACGATACAATTAGGGTGACCACATTTCTCTTCTGCCATTAGGGTTGCCACCCAGATGGTATTTTATCGGCAGGCCAGTAAAAAATTGGCTTCTGTCCAATGTTAAGTCTATGGAGGGAATGCCATGGCCGGTATTTTTTTGGAGAAAAGGTGGCGACCCTATCTGCCATTCATGGACACTGTGTGGGCGGGGTTAATGACATCACATGCCCCTGTGCTGATGTCACTGGATCAGTAGCATCACAGATCTGTAAGCCCTAGGAGGATATACACACTGTGATTGCAACTTTTAACCCCTTGAAGACTATGGGTGGTCTCTAATGCATTGGTAAGCAATCCGCGAGAAAACTATGTAACATCCATGGTGGTAACTAATCCCCTTAAGGACTAGAGGGGTGTACAAAGTATTATCCACCACTCTGGTTCTAAAGTGGTTAATAATAAACAGTAAGCTCCATAGCTTCTCCACTATTATATCCTAATCTATGTAGTTAAGCTCGTAGGATCTTCCTATCACACGTGACTTATAAACGTGGACATAATATTCTATTGACACATTATTGTATAATATTCCGCAGTGGTTATAAACTTACTATCAGGACTCAGAAAGGGAGTCAGGCAGTCAGAACCAGCCACCCAGCCAGCGGGAACTGCTCAGCCGCGGGACTCGGTCTCACTATCAGTGACTGCGCTGTTGACTCTTCCAGTCCTCCCTCCTCTTCTCTATGTTCCATGTCCATACTCCACAGCCGCCCGTCACTGCTCCCAGACACTGTCACTCACATGGCAATGTGGCATGCGTATCACCTCACACGCACAGACCAGCAGCCAGCCAATAAGGAGAGGAACATTGTGCACACTGCAAATACTCTCCCTTCATTGGTTGGTGGTGGTGCGTGCATGTTACTTCCAGTAGGCTGTGACTGAACTGGCACCACTGGCAGGCACAATAGGGCTGACAGTGACTCTAGGCTTTGATTCCGGGACTCGGGACACAGCCCTCAATTAAGGGACAGTCCCGGGCATTCCGGGACACATGGTCACCCTAGATACAATACAATGCTGTATGCTGTCTTTATTACATTGTATCTCTAGTCCTGCCTTCACTGTCCCTGACAGAAAACTTCCTGGGAACAGATCCAGTGAGCTCAATGTCAGTGACATAAAAGTGCAAAGCACTGGTGAAAGGTGAAAATCTTAATAAAAAAGCATAGGCAGTTTGACTTTAAACATGTTTCAGTTCCCAGGAAGTTTTCTGTCAGGGGCAGTGAAGGCAGGACTAGAGATACAATGTAATAAAGACAGCATACAGCATTGTATTGTAAACTTAAAATAAGAGGATACTATCCCTTTAATATTTAATTTAATCTATGTTTTTGTATCAGACCTGTGTCCTTACAGATGGTGGCCACTAGATGGCAGAAGTATGACTGGTGATAGGTGTAGGTGCATTCATCATATAGGTTTTTAATGGGCTCCGTAATAACCTGTTCAAAGCCTCTTGTGAATTATGTTGCAGTGATCGCAGAAAATAAATTCAGATTTCCTGCTCACAGAAATGTCTGGGACTAATTTACTTTATTAGTTTGTTTGTTTAGCTCTTAACCTGTAAAATTAGAGAAAAAGTTATATATTGCTATACATTTTTTTGAAGCTTAGACTGCAGCTGTTGTTGGACTACAAATCCCATCATCCCCAGCTGATCTATAGCCTCCTTCACAGTCACCACCAATCCAAAACCTCCAGACTGGGGCCGTGTTTTTAGTGGAAATTCCTGTGCATAGAAAACCCATAACTTTGCACCTTACCCTAATACATTTCCCTCAGGAGCTATGCAGTTTTTCACCTGTTTTCTATGGCCCGAGAAATCCTGACAAATTATTGTGTGTTTGTGTGTGTATGTGTGTGTGTGTGTATGTGTGTGTGTTTATGTGTGTGTGTGTGTGCGTGTTTGTATGTGTGTGTGTATGTGTGTGTGTGTGTGTATGTGTTTATGTGTGTGTGTGTGTGTATGTGTGTGTGTATGTGTTTATGTGTGTGTGTGTGTATGTGTGTGTGTGTGTGTGTTTATTTGTGTGTGTTTGTGTGTGTGTATGTATGTGTGTGTATGTGTGTGTTTGTGTGTATTTGTGTGTGTGTAGTGGAGGGGGTCTGTATGTGTTCAATGGCTACCAGTGGGACAAGGCTGGGGGTCAGTATGTGTGTTCAGTGGCTACCAGTGGGGCAAGGCTGGGGGTCAGTATGTGTGTTCAATGGCTACCAGTGGGACAAGGCTGGGGGTCAGTATGTGTGTTCAATGGCTACCAGTGGGACAAGGCTGGGGGTCAGTATGTGTGTTCAGTGGCTACTGGCGGGACAAGACTGGGGTGTCAGTATGCATTGTTCTATAGCTACCAGTGGGGCGATGCTGGGGGTCGGGATGTATTGTTCTATAGATACCGGTGGGACAAGACTGGGGGTCGGTATGTGTGCTTCTACAGCTAACGGTGGGACAAGGCTGGGGGTTAGTATGTGTGTTCAGTGGCTACCAGTGGGACAAGGCTGGGGGTCAGTATGTGTTGTTCTATAGCTACCAGTGGGACAAGGCTGGGGGTCAATGTGTTGTTCAATGGCTACCAGTGGGGCAAGGCTGGGGGTCAGTATGTGTGTTCAATGGCTACCAGTGGGACAAGGCTGGGGGTCAGTATGTGTGTTTGATGGTTACCAGTGGGACAAGGCTGGGGGTCAGTATGTGTGTTTGATGGTTACCAGTGTGGCAAGGCTGGGGGTCAGTATGTGTGTTTGATGGTTACCAGTGTGGCAAGGCTGGGGGTCAGTATGTGTGTTTGATGGTTACCAGTGGGACAAGGCTGGGGGTCAGTATGTGTGTTTGATGGTTACCAGTGGGACAAGGCTGGGGGTCAGTATGTGTGTGTGTTCGATGGTTACCAGTCGGACAAGGCTGGGGGTCAGTATGTGTGTTCAGTGGCTACCAGTGGGACAAGGCTGGGGGTCAGTATGTGTGTTCAGTGGCTACCAGTGGGACAAGGCTGGGGGTCAGTATGTGTGGTTCTATGGCTACGGGTGGGACAAGACTGGGGGTCGGTATGTCTGCTTCTACAGCTACTGGTCGGACAAGGCTGTGGGTCAGTATGTGTGTTCAGTGGCTACCAGTGGGACAAGGCTGGTGGTCAGTATGCATTGTTCTATAGCTACCAGTGGGACAAGACTAGGGGGTCAGTATGCGTTTTTCTATAGCTACCAGCGGGACAAGACTGGGGGGTCAGCATGTGTTGTTCTATAGCTCCCAGTGGGACAAGACTAGGGGGTCAGTGTGTGTTGTTCTATAGCTCCCAGTGGGACAAGACTGGGGGGTCAGTATGCGTTGTTCTATAGCTACCAGTGGGACAAGACTGGCGGCTCAGTATGTGTTGTTCTATAGCTCCCAGTGGGACAAGACTGGGGGTCAGTATGTGTTGTTCTATAGCTACCAGTGGGACAAGACTGGCGGCTCAGTATGTGTTGTTCTATAGCTCCCAGTGGGACAAGACTGGGGGGTCAGTATTCGTTGTTCTATAGCTACCAGTGGGACAAGACTGGCGGCTCAGTATGTGTTGTTCTATAGCTCCCAGTGGGACAAGACTGGGGGTCAGTATGTGTTGTTCTATAGCTCCCAGTGGGACAAGACTGGCGGCTCAGTATGTGTTGTTCTATAGCTCCTAGTGTGACAAGACTGGGGGTCAGTATGTGTTGTACTAAAGCTCCCAATGGGACAAGACTGGGGGTCAGTATGTGTTGTTCTATAGCTCCCAGTGGGACAAGACTGGGGGTCAGTATGAGTTGTTCTATAGCTCCCAGTGAGACAAGACTGGGGGGTCAGTATGAGTTGTTCTATAGCTCCCAGTGGGACAAGACTGGGGGTCAGTATGTGTTGTTCTATAGCTCCCAGTGAGACAAGACTGGGGGGTCAGTATGCATTGTTCTATAGCTCCCAGTGGGACAAGACTGGGGGGTCAGTATGTGTTGTTCTACAGCTCCCAATGGGACAAGACTGGGGGGTCAGTGTGTGTTGTACTAAAGCTCCCAGTGGGACAAGACTGGGGGGTCAGTATGTGTTGTTCTATAGCTCCCAGTGGGACAAGACTGGGGGGGGTCAGTATGCATTGTTCTATAGCTCCCAGTGGGACAAGACTGGGGGGTCAGTATGTGTTGTTCTACAGCTCCCAGTGGGACAAGACTGGGGGGTCAGTGTGTGTTGTTCTATAGCTCCCAGTGGGACAAGACTGGGGGGTCAGTGTGTGTTGTTCTATAGCTCCCAGTGGGACAAGACTGGGGGGTCAGTATGTGTTGTTCTATAGCTCCCAGTGGGACAAGACTGGGGGGTCAGTATGCGTTGTTCTACAGCTCCCAGTGGGACAAGACTGGGGGGTCAGTATGCGTTGTTCTACAGCTCCCAGCGGGACAAGACTGGGGGGTCAGTATGCGTTGTTCTATAGCTCCCAGTGGGACAAGACTGGGGGGTCAGTATGTGTTGTTCTATAGCTCCCAGTGGGACAAGACTGGGGGGTCAGTATGCGTTGTTCTACAGCTCCCAGCGGGACAAGACTGGGGGGTCAGTATGAGTTGTTCTATAGCTCCCAGTGGGACAAGACTGGGGGGTCAGTATGTGTTGTTCTATAGCTCCCAGTGGGACAAGACTGGGGGGTCAGTATGTGTTGTTCTATAGCTCCCAGTGAGACAAGACTGGGGGGTCAGTATTCGTTGTTCTATAGCTCCCAGTGGGACAAGAATTAGTGTGTGTCGGGGGGGGGGCAGTGCTTTCAGCAGTTTTTTTCTTATGTCTTACAGTGCCATCTGACAATGCAGTAAACTGACAATTCTAATTTCTATGTTACAAATACATGGGGGAAACTGTACAGATGAGAGGAAATGACAGTATTATTGTTAATGTCAACACACAGAAAAAAAATGGAAAAACTGTACTTTTTGTGTATGTTTTATTTTTCAGGAGAAAGCTTTCATTCAACACTGCTCTTCAGTACCAAACACGACAAACGCGTAGTGCTCCAGATATTGTTGGACTATGTTTTTCTCCATCCTCAGCTGTCTGAGAAGGCAGAGAAGAAGGTTTGAGAGAAGGGGATATAGTCGAGGAGGGCTGTATAACCTTATTCCCTCTAGCTGTTGGGAACTACAATTCCCATCATCCCCAGCCAGATTTTGTGATAGAAGTTGTAGTCCAGTAAAAGTGGCATTGAGGTCAGGAGAAAAGGGGGTCATGAGTTCGTTCTTATGAGGGACATTGCCGTCGGATCTGGTACCCTAGTTGAACTTTTAGGCTGACATCCACCCCCACCCACACCTGATAAGAGCCACCTCCTTTAACCCTTTGAGAATCATAGACGCATTGTAACGCAATGCGTTGGATACATCTATGGCACTATAAGGGTTAACCTATTGAGTGCCAACGGGAAGTCAATGCGTAAACTTTCAGAAACAAATCATGTTTTATTGTGAATAACAATCTGACAATAATAACAAACATTATTTTTTATTTTGGGGGTAAAAGTGGTGAAAATAAACAAGAGGCAGGGGGTCTCCCCAATTATAGGAATGGTCCAGCTGCCCCCCCCCCTCCCCACGCTTCCACCCTAGAAGGCTGCCTAGTCCCTACTACATACAGACTGCACCAGGCCTGTACATATAGGAGATAGATAGGAAAGAGGTGCAAAGATACGAAGGACATATAAATGTGAGAGAGGGATGGAGGCAGAAAGGAAGAGGGAGAGAAAAAGGGGGGGAGAGAGAAAGGGAAGTAGGGAGGGAGAGGGAGCGAGAAAGGGTAGTAGGGAGGGAAAGAGAAAGGGTAGTAGGGAGGGAGAGGGAGCAAAAGGGAAGGAGAAAAAGGAATAGAAGGAACATGTGAGGGAGAGATACATGGACAGAAGGAGAAAGTGGAAGGCAGAAAGAGAGAGAAAGGGAGGGAGAGAGAAAGATGCAGAAAGAGGGAAAGGGTGGGAAGGAGAAAGAAGGGGAGATAAGTACAGAGAGATAAAGTGCAATGAGAGAGAGAGAGGCACAAAGGGTGATAGAGAGGCACATAGAGTGATAGAGAAGCATAGAGAGTGATAGAGAGGCACAGAGAGTGATAGAAAGGCACAGAGAGTGATAGAGAGGCGCAGAGAGTGATAGAGAAGCACAGAGAGTAATAGAGAGGCGCAGAGAGTGATAGAAAGGCACAGAGAGTGATAGAGCAGCACAGAGAGTGATAGAGAGGCACAGAGAGTGATAGAGCAGCACAGAGAGTGATAGAGAGGCGCAGAGAGTGAGAGAAGCACAGAGAGTAATAGAGAGGCACAGAGAGTGATAGAAAGGCACAGAGAGTGATAGAGAGGCACAGAGAGTGATAGAGCAGCACAGAGAGTGATAGAGAGGCGCAGAGAGTGATAGAGAAGCACAGAGAGTAATAGAGAGGCACAGAGAGTGATAGAGCAGCACAGAGAGTGATAGAGAGGCACAGAGAGGCCGAAAGGGTGATAGAGAAGCACAGAGAGTGATAGAGAGGAGCAAAAGAGTGATAGAGAGGTGCAGAGAGTGATAGAGAAGCACAGAGAGTGATTGAGAGGCATAGAGAGTGATAGAGAAGCACAGAGAGTGATAGAGAGGCACAGAGAGTGACAGAGAGGCATAGAGAGTGATAGAGAGGCACAGAGAGTGATAGAGAGGCACAAAGGGTGATAGAGAGGCATAGAGAGAGAGAAAGAAGTAAAAAGAGAGAGAGAGAAAAAAGAGAGAGACAAGAGAAGAGAGAGATAGAGACAGAAAGCAGAGAAAGATAGAAAGAGAGAAGAGAGAGAGAAAGAGTGTATGTGTTTAGGTGTGTATGTATATATGTGTGTTTGTGCATGTAGGCGTGTGTGTAGATATGTGTGAGTATATATGTATGTCTATTTGTATATATGTGTGTATGGCTGTGTGTGTGTTTATGTGTATGTGTGCATTTGTGTGTGTGCATCTGTGTGTGATACGTGGGTATCTGTATGTGTGTTGTGTGTACTTGAAGCTGTGAGCTTGAGCGCCTGTATTTTTGTAGGAAGGCGAGACCAGTGTGAGGGAGGATAAGTGAATGATATAAGGAGAGCGAGGTGACAGGTAGTCGTCACATTCAGCTGACATCTCAGTCACTAAATCTTCCCCCCAGTTCAGTGAGCGCCTCCTCCCACACGAGGCCCGGTTATATTTTCCCACAGCGGACAAGAGGCTCAGGGCTCAGTCATGAAAGTCGTGGAAACACATAAAATAAATGTCCTTGTCATATCACATCCAATTCACCGGCATTGTATTTTAGGAAAATCTGCTGCATTCATCAAAGTGAGCTATGAAGATATAGATTTGTGACATTCACTAGAGCTGTAGTTTGCAACAAATCTTGTCCCAGGAGCCACATGTGGCCCTCAGCGGCTTCTCCTGTGGCCCCTAAACTGTTATCTGGTACAGATGGAAGATGAGATAATCCCCCCTGTACCACAACACACGCATCCAACTCTCACCCAAAAAAGATACATGTCCTATTTCATTTTCCTCTAAACATCATTCTTTTTACCATGATGAGTCTCATTATTATAAAGGAATTATGGACTTGGAATGATGGAATGGATCTTTATTTAATAGAAGGCATAACCTTGGTAGGTGCCCATTATACAGCAGACAGGTATATCTATATAATTACTGTGTGTAACAGAAACACTTACCTAGGTAGGAGTCCATCACACAGCAGTCAGGTGTATCTATATAATTACTGTGTGTAACAGAAACACTTACCTAGGTAGGAGTCCATCACACAGCAGTCAGTTGTATCTATATAATTACTGTGTGTAACAGACGCACTTACCTAGGTAGGAGTCCATCGTACAGCAGTCAGGTGTATCTATATAATTACTGCGTGTAACAGAAGCACTTACCTAGGTAGGAGTCCATCGTACAGCAGTCGGGAGTCCATCACACAGCAGTCAGGTGTATCTATATAATTACTGCGTGTAACACAAGCACTTACCTAGGTAGGAGTCCATCGTACAGCAGTCAGGTGTATCTATATAATTACTGCGTGTAACACAAGCACTTACCTAGGTAGGAGTCCATCGTACAGCAGTCAGGTGTATCTATATAATTACTGCGTGTAACAGAAGCACTTACCTAGGTAGGAGTCCATCGTACAGCAGTCAGGTGTATCTATATAATTACTGCGTGTAACAGAAGCACTTACCTAGGTAGGAGTCCATCGTACAGCAGTCAGGTGTATCTATATAATTACTGCGTGTAACAGAAGCACTTACCTAGGTAGGAGTCCATCGTACAGCAGTCAGGTGTATCTATATAATTACTACGTGTAACAGAAGCACTTACCTAGGTAGGAGTCCATCATACAGAAGTCAGGTATATCTATATAATTACCGTGTGGAACAGAAGCACTTACCTAGGTAGGAGTCCATCATACAGCAGTCAGGTATATTGGAATGATGGAATGGATCTTTATTTAACAGAAGGCATAACCTAGGTAGGTGCCCATTATACAGCAGACAGGTGTACCTATATAATTACTGTGTGTAACAGAAGCACTTACCTAGGTAGGAGTCCATCATAGAGCAGTCAGGTGTATCTATATAATTACTGTGTGTAACAGAAACACTTACCTAGGTAGGAGTCCATCACACAGCAGTCAGGTGTATCTATATAATTTCTGTGTGTAACAGAAGGACTTACCTAGGTAAGAGTCCATCGTACAGCAGTCAGATGTATCTACATAATTACTGTGTGTAACAGAAGCACTTACCTAGGTAGGAGTCCATCACACATCATTCGGGTGTATCTGTATAATTACTGCGTCTAATTTAGCTTCTGGTGGGCATGGAAAGTCAGAGGCATCCCAAGGTTAATCTACTACCATATAAAGGTCAAGACAGAGGAGCAAAACGTGATATTAAGCATAGGCTGAAGGCGTGAGCAGGGTGACACCTCCCAAAATGAAATAGAGTCATGACCCTTGTGATCTGAGTCTGGTGGATGGATTTTTAACCCCTTTGCTGTCAGAGACACCTGCAATGAATTGTGGAAATTCGTTGCAGGCCTCTCTGACAAAAAGGAGTTAATGTAGGAATTTTACTGCTTCCCAAAGCTGTAACTTGTGAGCCGGTTATATTGTGTTCAGCAGCCAAAATAACAATTCATGTTCATCCAAGCAGGACATGCTGGCAGCTCATTTGTCATAGACAGTGGTACCTGTAATCTCGCCCCAACTATAGGCAATGTATCATGGCCCTCAGCACAGGGTCTATTATTATCACAAGTGCCGAGGGCAAACCAACTGCACCCACTGAATTAAATGGTAGCTTTAACCACTCGTATGCTGCAGTGGTCTTCAGAACATTGTTCTGGGCTGTGGCGGAAACCTCTGTTGCATACAGTGAGTTTAAAGCCCCATTGAAATCAAAGGGAATTTGAGAATCTTTAGTTGTCCTCTATAGTTATAGTACAGCTGGGTTGCTCATGTTTTTGTTTGCAGAATTGCCTTTATAAAAATAAATGTAGGACACAGGCTGATTTGTAGCACAGAGACCAAAATGTAGACCAGATACTGATGTACAGGCAAGAGATTGTGATTTGGTACTGAGGTTTAGATGTAGGGAGGAGATTGAGTTATAGTGGTATATTTTAGATGTAGGAGAAGATTGGGTTGTAGTGGTAAAGTTTAGATGTAGGGAGGAGATTGGGTTGTAGCGGTAAAGTTTAGATGTAGGGAGGAGATTGGGTTGTAGCGGTAAATTTTAGATGTAGGGAGGTGATTGGGTTGTAGTGGTAAATTTTAGATGTAGGGAGGAGATTGGGTTGTAGCGGTAAATTTTAGATGTAGGGAGGTGATTGGGTTGTAGTGGTAAAGTTTAGATGTATGGAGGAGATTGGGTTGTAGCGGTAAAGTTTAGATGTAGGGAGGTGATTGGGTTGTAGTGGTAAAGTTTAGATGTAGGGAGAAGATTGGGTTGTAGTGGTAAAGTTTAGATGTAGGGAGGAGATTGGGTTGTAGCGGTAAAGTTTAGATGTAGGGAGAAGATTGGGTTGTAGTGGTAAAGTTTAGATGTATGGAGGAGATTGGGTTGTAGCGGTAAAGTTTAGATGTACGGAGGAGATTGGGTTGTAGTGGTAAAGTTTAGCTGTACGGAGGAGATTGGGTTGTAGTGGTAAAGTTTAGATGTACGGAGGAGATTGGGTTGTAGTGGTAAAGTTTAGATGAACGGAGGAGATTGGGTTGTAGAGGTAAAGTTTAGATGAACGGAGGAGATTGAATTGTAGTGGTAAAGTTTAGATGTACGGAGGAGATTGGGTTGTAGCGGTAAAGTTTAGATGTAGGGAGAAGATTGGGTTGTAGTGGTAAAGTTTAGATGTACGGAGGAGATTGGGTTGTAGTGGTAAAGTTTAGATGTAGGGAGGAGATTGAGTGTCACGGTTTATTATGACTCTCAGACACAAGTTTAGGTAAAAAAAATCAATTTTATTGAAATAATAAATGATAACTTAGGATGGCAATAACATACATAATATATATATACAGAATATAGCACAGACAGAAGGCAGACTCTACCGGTCCTGTCAATATACCGGACAGGACAGTCTTTAGGCTCTACCGGCCTTGCCAATACCGGGTAAGGCAACCTGCAGATGGAATAGCATAACGGTTTACCGGCCTTACCAAATTACCGGGCAAGGCAGCCTCAATAGATACACAATGTAGGCTCTACCGGCCCTGCCAATACCGGGTAAGGCAACCTCAGATGGAATGTGGCAAAAGGTTCTACCGGCCTTACCAATACCGGGCAGGGCAGCCCAGAGATAATAGCAGCAGTCAGATGGAACTGGCAAATTAGCAGAATCGTTAAGCAGCAAGGCTTTGGAGCAAACCAGCGTCCGCACGCTGGAAACAACACTGAATAGTATAGCCGTTAGGCTTAGCGAGCATACCAGTGACCGCACACTGGAGTAACAAGCGAGTAGTATAGCCGCAAGGCTTAGGAGCAAACCAGCGTCCGCACGCTGGGACCAACACAGATTTGTATAGCTGATAGGCTTTGGAGCAAACCAGTGACCGCACACTGGTGTAACAAGCGAGTTTGTATAGCCGCAAGGCTTAGGAGCAAACCAGCGTCCGCACGCTGGGACCAACACAGATTTGTATAGCTGAAAGGCTTTGGAGCAAACCAGTGACCGCACACTGGTGTAACAAGTGAGTTTGTATAGCCGCAAGGCTAGGAGCAAACCAGCGTCCGCACGCTGGGACCAACACAGATTTGTATAGCTGAAAGGCTTTGGAGCAAACCAGTGACCGCACACTGGTGTAACAAGTGAGTTTGTATAGCCGCAAGGCTTAGGAGCAAACCAGCGTCCGCACGCTGGGACCAACACAGATTTGTATAGCTGATAGGCTTTGGAGCAAACCAGTGACCGCACACTGGTGTAACAAGCGAGTTTGTATAGCCGCAAGGCTTAGGAGCAAACCAGCGTCCGCACGCTGGGACCAACACAGATTTGTATAGCTGATAGGCTTTGGAGCAAACCAGTGACCGCACACTGGTGTAACAAGCGAGTTTGTATAGCCGCAAGGCTTGGGAGCAAACCAGCGTCCGCACGCTGGGACCAACACGGAATTGTAGCAATGTCACCAACGCGACCAGGCAGAAGGTCGCCAGGATACTGAAGACAGGTGATGAGATGACAGGAACCAGCAACGATCAGTCAGGTCAGAAAACAGCAGAGAAGTTCAGCAGGAACTGCAACACCAGAGACTAGGCCGGAACCAGGACTGGAAGTACTTCAGCATGCAGGAAACACTGGAACAGTAGAGATCAGGAACTCAGGAACACATGAGATCAGGAACTCAGGAACACTGGAACAGAGGCCCAGCTATCACTAGCATAGTGATAGCAAGAAGGTCAGAAACAACACGAAAGGGCACTCAAAGGGTGCCCAATCCAGGTTTAAATAGTCAATAAGAGGCGGGCTATCTGCAGACAGCCAATAGAAGCCCCCTACTGGTGACAGACAAGTAACTGCAGCCAATCACGGGCACCGTGATAGTACCCCCCTTTCAAAGACCCCCTCTCCTAGAATAGGGTTTAGGTTTCTGCGGGTAATTGGCATGAAAGGCCCTAGTTAACCTAGGTGCATGAAGGTCCGTACTATCCACCCATGATCGATCCTCAGGACCATACCCTTTCCAATGTACCAGGTACTGTACCCTTCCTCTAAGCCTACGGGAATCAATAATGCTCTGAACCTCGTATTCCTCCTGGCCCTCGACCTCAACAGGTCCTGGCACCACAGGTGTGGTAGTATAGCGATTGCAAACCAGAGGCTTAAGAAGGGACACATGGAACACATTATGGATACGCATGGATGCAGGTAGGTCTAGTGCATAGGAGACAGGGTTAATTTTGCGAATAACTCTGTATGGACCAATAAACCGAGGAGCCAACTTATTAGACGGAACCTGCAGCTTGAGATTTCTGGAGGAAAGCCATACTCTATCCCCAACCTGAAAGGAAACCGCTGGAAGCCTTCTGCGATTAGCATGGCGCTGATGACGCTGAAATGACTGACCAAGTGCCCTCTGAACTTGTGCCCATGTGGAACGGAGTTGCTCGATATGCTCATCCAGTGCTGGAATCTGTTGCGTCTGAAATGAGTCTGGAAGCAAACAGGGCTGGAACCCATAATTAATCAGAAACGGAGAGCTCCCAGATGAAGAATTGACCGCACAGTTCCTGGCGAACTCTGCCCAAGGCAACAAGTCGGACCAATTATCATGATGGTCAGTAACGAAACAACGGAGAAATTGTTCCAAGCCCTGATTAGCTCGTTCAGCGGCTCCATTGGTCTGGGGATGGTAGGCAGAGGAGAAGGACAGCTGTATGCCCATCTGTTGGCAAAATGCCCTCCAAAATCTAGACACAAACTGGCTCCCCCTGTCAGACACCAGTACCCTAGGCACTCCATGCAACCGGAATACTTCTCTGGCGAACACCATTGCCAATTCCTTCGCTGAAGGAAGACCACGGAGGGGCACGAAATGAGCCATTTTAGAAAACCTGTCCACCACCATGAATATAAAGGAGTACCCCTTCGACATAGGCAACTCTCCCATAAAATCAATGGAAACATGAGACCAGGGGCGTTCGCCATTAGGCACCGGTTGAAGCAAGCCCACAGGGAGATGTCTCGGGGTCTTAGCGCGGGCGCAGGTGGCACAGGCATTCGTAAATTCGGCACAATCGTTTCTCATGGAAGGCCACCAAAATAACTGAGAAAGGGACCATAACAATTGGTCTCTACCAATATGTCCCGCAGCCTTAGAGGAATGGTAGGTTTCGAGCAGCCTAGTACGAAATGATTCAGCGACAAAACATTTGCCCACTGGGGTTTCATGGGGAGCGGACCCCTGAGAGGCCAGGATCTCCTCCCCTAGAGGAGAAGTGATACTCGTGCGTATAGTAGCCAGTATTCTATCAGGTTGGATGATAGGAGCTGGTGCTTCCACTCTGTCACTGTCGGCCTCAAATTGTCTTGACAGTGCATCAGCCCTGATATTTTTTGACCCTGGTAAATATGATACAATGAAATTAAATCGAGACAGGAACAGTGCCCACCTGGCCTGACGAGAGGACAATCTCTTGGCCTCCGAGAGATAGGTCAGATTCTTATGATCTGTTAGGATTAAGACAGGATTCTTAGTACCTTCAAGCAAATGACGCCATTCCTTAAGAGCAAGGATAATGGCCAATAGTTCTCTGTCACCTATCTCATAGTGGCTTTGAGTGACAGTCAACTTTTTAGAGAAAAACCCACAAGGTCTGAGAGTTCCACCTTTCTCGTGTCGCTGCGAAAGTACTGCCCCGACCCCAATATCTGAGGCATCAACCTCTAACGTAAATGGAAGTAAAGGATTGGGGTGGGATAACACAGGAGCCGCAGCAAATGCCAGCTTCAAATTCTCAAAGGCTTTCTCAGCAGATACCGGCCAACAAGAAGGATTAGCACCCTTGTGCGTAAGATCGGACAGAGGTTTGACAATGGAAGAAAAGTTCTTAATAAACCTCCTATAATAATTAGCGAAACCCAGGAAACGCTGTATGGCTTTAAGACCCTTGGGTTTTGGCCATTGTAGGACAGCTGACAACTTTTCTTTGTCCATGGCAATGCCATCATTGCCAATTATGAACCCCAAGAATGGCACACTGGTTCTATGAAACTCACATTTTTCCATTTTACAAAATAATTTGTTCTCACGGAGTCGTAGCAATACTGCGGATACATCTTTGATGTGCTGTGCCATGTTTTGGGAGTAAATCAGTATATCGTCGAGGTACACCACAACACATGTCTGTAACATATCTCTCAGAACATCATTTATCAGTTCCTGGAAAACTGCGGGTGCATTACACAGCCCAAAAGGCATTACTAGATACTCGTAGTGCCCAGCTCGAGTATTAAAGGCAGTTTTCCACTCATCACCTGCTCGAATGCGAACCAGATTGTACGCGGCCCGTAGGTCCAACTTGGTAAATATCGAAGCGCCCTTAAGCCTGTCAAAAAGCTCGGTGATGAGTGGTATTGGGTATGCGTTTTTTGCCATTAGTTTATTCAAGCCCCGGTAGTCAATGCATGGTCTTAATTCGCCATTTTTCTTTTTTACAAAAAAGAACCCAGCCCCAGCTGGAGAGCTAGATTTACGTATGATCCCTCTAGCAAGGGCATCAGAAATGTAATCCTCCATAGCCTTATTTTCATCACAAGATAATGGATAAGTGCGTCCTTTCGGAGGTACTGCACCAGGCTGCAATTCAATGCAACAATCATAAGGTCTATGCTGGGGTAGCATACTAGCCTCTCCTTTGCTAAAAACATCGCCAAACTGTTGGTACACATCCGGCATAGCAGAGGAGGTGCACATGACCTTAATAGGCTGGATGACGCACTTGTCCATACAAAACTGGGACCAAGCAGCAATTTCACACTTTTTCCAATCGAATTGTGGGTTATGTAACTGTAACCACGGAAATCCCAATATCACCGCATGGTGCGGGGAATTAATCAGTTGAAACTGCTGCTCTTCTCTGTGAAGTGCCCCAATAGTCATAGACAATGGCATAGTTTCAAATATAACCTGAGGCGGTTCTAAGGGTCTACCATCAATCGCTTCAATAGTCAAGGGGTTTTCTCTTTCAATGCGTGGAACTCCGTGCAATTCAGCAAAGGTATTATCCATAAAATACCCTGCTGCACCGGAGTCAACCAAGGCCAAAACCTCCACAGAGCGTTGTGCCCAAGACAATACCACCTGTATGGTGGGTTTCATTATGCCCGACACTGGGGACGATTGTACACCACCTAGGGCCTGTCCCCCAAGATACCCTAGGTGTGTGCGTTTCCCGGACGTACCGGACAGGAATTTAGCAAGTGCCCTTTTTTACCGCAGTATAAACATAACCCTTGTTTTTTGCGATATAGTCTCTCTGCCTTGGATAGTCTAGTGAAGCCTATTTCCATAGGTTCACTTGTTTCCCGTACTGGTTCACTAGACTTCAATGCCAAGGGAGGGATGGGTGGGCAAAACATGCTACTAGGCTCATTATTTTTTGACCGTAACTTACGATCTCTGGCAATTGATCTCTCACGTATTCTGGAGTCAATTATCATAACATACTCAATGTAATCATCTAGATCAATAGGTAGATCTTTAGCAGCGATTTCGTCTTTAATGTGGTCATTCAGGCCTTGAGAGAAGGCTGCCAATAATGCCTCGTTATTCCAACCTACCTCTGCTGCCAATGTGCGGAATTCGATGGCATAGTCGCCCACTGTACGCCTGCCCTGTTGTATCTCCATAAGGCGTTTGGCAGCAGAGGTGGTTCTACCAGGAGGCTCAAACACTCTTCGAAAGGAACGCACAAATTCACTAAAGTTCTTAGTACAAGGTTTAGCATTCTCCCACAAGGGGTTAGCCCAAGCCAATGCTCTGCCAGTGAGCAGTGATATCGTGAACCCCACTTTACTACGATCATTGGGAAATGCGTGTGCCGTCAATTCCATAAAGATTTCGAGTTGATTGATGAACCCTCTGCAGAGACTAGGGTCACCATCATATCTTAGCGGCAAGGGTGCAGAAGCCGTTAACCCTTTAACAGTACCCCCTAGGGGTCTGGTATCACTTTCCGGTGTCTGACTTGGCGAGACCACCGGGCTAGAGCTAGATTGGGCAGCAGGTACCGTGCGTTCAAGGATCGTTTGAATTGCAACTGCCAACTGATCCAAACGTTGCTCGAGCACATCCATCCTCCAATGGATATTCTGTGCGTTACCTTCACCCTTGCTGTCTGAGGTCATGGCCCTTTCGTACTGTCACGGTTTATTATGACTCTCAGACACAAGTTTAGGTAAAAAAAATCAATTTTATTGAAATAATAAATGATAACTTAGGATGGCAATAACATACATAATATATATATACAGAATATAGCACAGACAGAAGGCAGACTCTACCGGTCCTGTCAATATACCGGACAGGACAGTCTTTAGGCTCTACCGGCCTTGCCAATACCGGGTAAGGCAACCTGCAGATGGAATAGCATAACGGTTTACCGGCCTTACCAAATTACCGGGCAAGGCAGCCTCAATAGATACACAATGTAGGCTCTACCGGCCCTGCCAATACCGGGTAAGGCAACCTCAGATGGAATGTGGCAAAAGGTTCTACCGGCCTTACCAATACCGGGCAGGGCAGCCCAGAGATAATAGCAGCAGTCAGATGGAACTGGCAAATTAGCAGAATCGTTAAGCAGCAAGGCTTTGGAGCAAACCAGCGTCCGCACGCTGGAAACAACACTGAATAGTATAGCCGTTAGGCTTAGCGAGCATACCAGTGACCGCACACTGGAGTAACAAGCGAGTAGTATAGCCGCAAGGCTTAGGAGCAAACCAGCGTCCGCACGCTGGGACCAACACAGATTTGTATAGCTGATAGGCTTTGGAGCAAACCAGTGACCGCACACTGGTGTAACAAGCGAGTTTGTATAGCCGCAAGGCTTAGGAGCAAACCAGCGTCCGCACGCTGGGACCAACACAGATTTGTATAGCTGAAAGGCTTTGGAGCAAACCAGTGACCGCACACTGGTGTAACAAGTGAGTTTGTATAGCCGCAAGGCTAGGAGCAAACCAGCGTCCGCACGCTGGGACCAACACAGATTTGTATAGCTGAAAGGCTTTGGAGCAAACCAGTGACCGCACACTGGTGTAACAAGTGAGTTTGTATAGCCGCAAGGCTTAGGAGCAAACCAGCGTCCGCACGCTGGGACCAACACAGATTTGTATAGCTGATAGGCTTTGGAGCAAACCAGTGACCGCACACTGGTGTAACAAGCGAGTTTGTATAGCCGCAAGGCTTAGGAGCAAACCAGCGTCCGCACGCTGGGACCAACACAGATTTGTATAGCTGATAGGCTTTGGAGCAAACCAGTGACTGCACACTGGTGTAACAAGCGAGTTTGTATAGCCGCAAGGCTTGGGAGCAAACCAGCGTCCGCACGCTGGGACCAACACGGAATTGTAGCAATGTCACCAACGCGACCAGGCAGAAGGTCGCCAGGATACTGAAGACAGGTGATGAGATGACAGGAACCAGCAACGATCAGTCAGGTCAGAAAACAGCAGAGAAGTTCAGCAGGAACTGCAACACCAGAGACTAGGCCGGAACCAGGACTGGAAGTACTTCAGCATGCAGGAAACACTGGAACAGTAGAGATCAGGAACTCAGGAACACATGAGATCAGGAACTCAGGAACACTGGAACAGAGGCCCAGCTATCACTAGCATAGTGATAGCAAGAAGGTCAGAAACAACACGAAAGGGCACTCAAAGGGTGCCCAATCCAGGTTTAAATAGTCAATAAGAGGCGGGCTATCTGCAGACAGCCAATAGAAGCCCCCTACTGGTGACAGACAAGTAACTGCAGCCAATCACGGGCACCGTGATATTGAGTTATAGTGGTATATTTTAGATGTAGGAGAAGATTGGGTTGTAGTGGTAAAGTTTAGATGAACAGAGGAGATTGGGTTGTAGAGGTAAAGTTTAGATGTAGGGAGGTGATTGAGTTGTAGTGGTAAAGTTTAGATGTAGGGAGGAGATTGGGTTGTAGCAGTAAAGTTTAGATGAACGGAGGAGATTGGGTTGTAGAGGTAAAGTTTAGATGTAGGGAGGTGATTGAGTTGTAGTGGTAAAGTTTAGATGTAGGAGAAGATTGGGTTGTAGTGGTAAAGTTTAGATGTAGGGAGAAGATTGAGTTGTAGTGATAAAGTTTAGATGTAGCGAGGAGACTGAGTTGTAATGATAAAGTTTAGATGTAGGGAGGAGATTGAGTTGTGTTTAGATGTAGGGAGGCTATTGAGTTGTGGTGGTATAGTGTAGACGTAGGGAGGAGATTGAGTTGCGGTGGTATAGTTTAGATGTATGGAGGAGGTTGAGTTGCAGTGGTATAGTTCAGATGTTGGGAGGAGATTGTGTTGCAGTGATAAAATTTAGATGTTGGGAAGAGATTGAGTTGTTGTGGTAAAGTTTAGATGTAGGGTGGAGATTGAATTGTAGCGGTAAAGTTTAGATGTAGGGTGGAGATTGCGTTGTAGTGGTATAGTTTAGATGTAGGGAGGAGATTGCGTTGTAGTGATAAAGTTTAGATATAGGGTGGAGATTGAATTGTTGTGGTAAAGTTTAGATGTAGGGAGACTATTGAGTTGTGGTGGTATAGTGTAGATGTAGGGAGGAGAATGAGTTGCAGTGGTATAGTTCAGATGTTGGGAGGAGATTGTGTTGCAGTGATAAAGTTTAGATGTAGGGAAGAGATTGAGTTGTAGTGGTAAAGTTTAGATGTAGGGAGGAGATTGCGTTGTAGTGATAAAGTTTAGATGTAGGGTGGAGATTGAATTGTAGTGGTAAAGTTTAGATATAGGGTGGAGATTGAATTGTAGTGGTAAAGTTTAGATGTAGGGTGGAGATTGCGTTGTAGTGGTAAAGTTTAGATGTAGGGAGGAGATTGGCGTGTAGTAGTGAGTATGGGATGTAGGGATTAGATTGAGATGCAGCACTGAGGTTAAAATGTACAGAAGAGATTGGGGTGTAGGAGTGGGATTGAGATGTAGATTGGGATGTAGGAGTGGGATTGAGATGTAGGTGTAGATTGGGGTGTAGGAATGGGACTGATATGTTGGTGTGAGATTAAGGTGTAGGAGTCAGATTGAGATGTGGGGATGAGACTGGAAGGTAGGTGTAGACTGAGGTGTAGGAGTGGGACTGAGATGTGGCGATGAGATTGGGATGTAGGTGTGAGATGGGGTGTAGGAGTCGGATTGAGATGTGGGGATGAAATTGGGATGTAGGTGTAGATTGAGTTACAGGAGTGCTACTGAGATGTGGGGATGAGATTGAGATGTAGGTGTAGATTAGGGTGTAGGAGTGGGATTCACCTGTAGGTGTGATTGAGGTATAGGAGTGGAACTGAGATATGGGGATGAAATTGAGATGTAGGTATAAGATGGGGGTGTATGATTAGGATTTAGATGTAGAGATGAGATTGAGGTGTTTGAATGGGATTGAGATGTAGAACAGATAGTTTTAGGATTGATAATGAATCAATCTAGATTGAGCTGTAGTATAAATATATATGTCTAATAGGGAAGGAAATAAAGGGGAGAAACAACATCAACAGAGAGGAACGACACAGGAAGACAAATGATGGAGACATACAGAGACCATGGGAAAGAGAAATATATATCAAAAAGCTGATCCAATAAACATTGACTTTGATTACTATGGGGGACATTTAATCCCTTGAACGCTCGAGAGGTCTCTAGCATTCAAGGAGTTAAAAACTCACATTTAAATCAGTATGAATTTGGATGAATTTTACAAGACCAATGTAGGTGGCTTGCAGGAGAATATGCCCCACGGAGTCACAGAATCCATAAATCCACAAGTCAACTCTCATTATTCACTTGAACTTAGATCAAGGTGACCAGTACCAGGAAAGCAGAAGTAGATCAGGGGTTAATACGAGTCTACTTTCTCCGTGATAGGTCACCTGCAGACGATTAATTACATCCATTAGTATGGCAAAAGGCCACCATCACCTTGAACGAGAGCATGAAAAGGGGAGTCTATTATGACAGTGGGTTGTGAATTACAATGGGGGGGGGGGTGCAATATTGATGCACAAGGTTCCATTTCACAAGGCAAAGATTCTTTTCTCCTCTGTGAGTCAGAATTGCCACTATCCTGTTGCCGTTGTCACCCCTGGCAAATGCAAAAGAGCTGAAGGAGTAGGCTTATACCTCCCAACATTTCAAATTGCCAAAGAGGGACACTTGTGTTTTAGGGGGTGTTGCTGGGGGCGTGGCTGGTGGGCGGGACATTATCGATAATTTTGGGGCTATTTCATAACCTACTGACACCTCCTTGTGTAATTTAATAAATGACTTATAACAAGACCAAAGTATTTTATTTACACATACTAATTTATAAATACATATACTGACGTTTAGACAAACAATAATGTGAGTTTTATTGCTCTGGAGCAATGTAACACTTATATACACGATGCAATCTGATCTCCTAAAAAGAGGGACATCAGGGTACGAAAGAGGGACAGAGGGTTTTGGGTCTAAAAGAGGGACTGTCCCTCCAAAAGAGGGACACTTGGGAGGTAAGCAGGAGATGTGCATATACAATAAACACTTGATCCAAGACTACAGATTAAGTGCAAAATGTTGAAAAGGTTGTGGTAACTCGAAGAAAAAAACATTCTTACTCTGCGGTCCATCAATTCTTAGGTATATTAACCTCGTTTTTTGCACCTATTCTGGATGTCCGTCAAAAGGCAAAAAGTAATATTAAAAGTGGGCGGGTTTAGGGTTGCCACCTTTTCTTCAAAAAAATACCGGCCAAGGCATTCCCTCCATTGACTTAACATTGGAAAGAAGCCAATTTTTTACCGGCCTGTCGGTAGTGTTGCCACCCAGCCGGTATTTTACCGGCAGGCCGGTAAAAAATTGGCTTCTGTCCAAAGTTAAGCCTATGGAGGGAATGCCATGGCCGGTATTTTTTTGAGAAAGGGCATACCTCCCAAGTGTCCCTCTTTAGGAGGGACAGTCCCTCTTTTAGACCCAAATCCCTCTGTCCCTCTTTCCCACCCTGATGTCCCTCTTTTTAGGAGATCAGATTGTGGGGTGTGTATATAAATGTATCACATTGCTCCACAACAATAAAATTTGCATTATTGTTTATTTAAAGATCAGAATGTATGTTTATAAATTAATCCATGTAAATAAAATACATTGGTCTTATTATAAGTAATTTATTAGGTTACACAAGGAGGTGTCAATAGGTCAAGAAATAGCCTAAAACTTCTTGATAATGTCCCGCCCACCAGCCACGCCCACAGCAACACCCCCTAAAACACAAGTGTCCCTCTTTGGCAATTTGAAATGTTGGGAGATATGGAAAAGGTGGCAACTCTACCTGTCGGTAAAATACTGGCTGGGTGGCAACCCTAGGCGGGTTTAATCTGACCTCATATTGTAAGGTATTTAAAATGAAAAATTATTTTCTTTTACTCATCACTATTTTGTCTGATTAAAGTCATTTTTTCCCTGACACAATCAAAACAGTATAAATTTGGAGAAAACAAATTAAAGTCTTATTAAAGCGAAACTATCCCCCAAGTAAAGCCTCCCCCAATAATTAGTCATATAGCGATAAGCTTAGAAACAGTAATATTATCCAGAAAAAGTCCAGTGTTATTAAAGGAGCAGTAAACTTTTTTTTATAAAAACACATATTTTATAGAGCATTTCCTGCTGAATAAAACAAGGTCACTCCCACTGCTGTTAGATGTTTTATTCAAAAATTACAGCAGTTTAAATAATCAGGAAGTGAATTTACTGTGTTTACTTCCTGATAGTTCTAACTGACAGGAAGTGCAGGCAGTTTCTATCACATTCTATGGAGAACTGTATGACACTGACTTTTCTGACTTTCCTCTCCATTAGAATCTAACAGGAAATCTAATTAGAATTTGACCACTAGAGGGCACTGCTTATGTAAAAAAAACATGGGTTTAAACTGTAATAACTCTGGAAATATAAATTCTCAGCAGTGGGAGTACCCTTATTTTAATCAATAGGAAAACAATATATATTTTTTCATAAAAAAAAGTTTACTGCTCCTTTAATAAATCCTACTTCTTCTGAGATGGATGGCCAGACATCAGTGCAGACATCTTGGCAGACATCTGTGCTCCTGCGGTGGTCTCCTCTAGGAGGCGCTGCATTGTACCTTATGGTAACAGGAAGGGACTGATGCTGCAGGAACACAGATGCCTCTACAGTAAGAAGTCTGGCCTTTAGTCTCAGAAGAAGTAGGATTTATTAATAACGCGGTACTTATCCTGGATAATACTACTCTTTCTAAGCTTATCGCTATATGAATAGTTATTGGGGGGGGGATTTTATTTGGGGTGATAGTTCCTCTTTAACATGAGTAAGAAGCAGTAAAATAGGGTTAACTGGTGAAAAAAAGTATTTGCTTGAAAAATGTTCATTTTAAAGACAAAAAAATGCCTTTGTCTCTTTGAAAATGTTTGTTTCAAAGGCAAAATTAATCTCTTAATGACTGGTCACGTGCCAGGACCATCACCATTTTTTTTTAACCTAAAGGACCGAGTACTTTGTGCTAACAGTGATCCTGCAGGAACGGTGTAAGCACAAGGCTGGAGCGGTTTCTCTCAGCCCCCCATTCAGCGTACTGGTACACGTCACTGGTCACGTGTGCCGGCACTCCAACAATGATCCAAGCATTCCTTAAAGGGATAGTAATACTTTATTATTACTATCCCCCATATTGTAGGTATTTGTAAAATAATTTAATAGCCCCCAGGTTCATCTCTGAAACCTTAATGGTTTGAGAGATAACCGAAGACAAAGGTTCTCCCCTCCCTCCCCCTTCCCTGAAGTCAGCGTTGTGCTGACCGCAGGGATATCCGGTCTGACTTTCATCAGGCGGCTCTGCAGCAGAGCCGCGATATCGTTAGTGACAAAGAATTATTTCACTGAAACGGTGTTCTACATGTGCTTGCAAACCGTTTCAGTGAAATAATTATTTTTCACTAGCGGGATCTCGGCTCAGCTACAGAGCCACAAGCCTGTCGTACAACAGACTTCCCCTGCGGTCAGTACAACGCTGACTTCAGGGAAGGGGGAGGGAGGGGGGAACTTTGCCTTCGGTTATCTCTCAAACCATAAAGGTGCAGTGCAATTTTGGGCACCAGTTCTGAAAAAGGATATACTAGAACTAGAGAGGGTACAGCGGAGAGCAACAAAATTAATTAAGGGAATGGAGGACTTGACGTATGAGGAACGACTAAACAAACTTGGTTTATTTACTCTAGAGAAAAGAAGACTAAGAGGAGACCTTATCACATAGTACAAGTATATGAGAGGTCAATACAAGGATCTCTGCGGTGAGCTATTTATTCCAAGGCCTGATCAGGTGACCAGGGGACACCCCTTGAGATTAGAGGAAAGGAGGTTTAAACTTCAGCAGAGGAAGGGTTTTTTTTACGGTAAGGTCTGTCAAATTGTGGAATTCATTGCCCAGGGAGGTAGTTATGGCAGATACAATGGATACATTTAAGAGAAGATTAGATACATTTCTTTCAAAAGGGAACATACAGAGTTATACTGTTTATCAGTAGGCTGATCAGGAAGGTCTGATAAAGACTAATTTAATTGGTAGCAGGAAAGCTATAAAATTCTCAGTTACTGGGGTATGAGGCGAAGGTTGAACTTGATGGACTTGTGTCTTTTTTCAACCAAATTTACTGTGTTACTATGTTACTATGAACCTGGGGGCTATTAAATTATTTTACAAATATGTACAATAAGGGGGATAGTAATAATAAAATATTACTATCCCTTTAAGGGAAGGTAACTTCCCTGGACCGCTGGTCAATAAGGGGTTAAAGGTATTTATAGCATCAGAAACTTTAAGGGGAATATTCATCAAGATATTCTTACCGTCATTTTTAATTCTTTGCGGCACATTTTAAAACGTGACACATGCATCTGTGGAGCTCGCTGCATCAGCTCTTAACCCTATGAGTGCCGGAGGGGTAGGAGATGAATTGCCAAGCAATTCATCTCCTACCCCTCTGGCACTCAAAGGGTTAATGGGAGAAGCCCAGAAGGGGATCTGTACACTGAGAGCTGTAAGTTCATAATACTGCCGTAGGTTAAAATACCCACCAATAGTTAGTAAAAGACTGAACTTTAACCCTCAAAGGGTTAGCTTGCATATTTTTATTTAATTATGTTAACTTCCCTTTAAAAACACAAAGTTGAAGGGGCTCCCTTTGGCCTCTGAACTATAAGGAATGTAGTGGCCAGTCTACAGGATTCTTTTTATATGAAATCCACTGGCCTCGGCTGTTCCCCCGTTTCTTAGCCGCTAACTAAACTTTGAAGTATTGGCAGGGCATGTGTAAACAGGAACACCGCGGAGGTCAGATCAAAGGTCAGGGCAGGCAGACGGGATCCAATATTGGTAACAAGCTGTGGGTCAGGTGAAGCTTATTGGATACACAGTCAATAACAGGCCAGCAGTCAGGCAATCAAATACAGTGCAGTCAATAAGAGGCTAGTGGTCGTGAACTAGAGAATACAATCCAAGACAAATTAAAAAAACAGGACAAGGTGCATGGAGACAACTGGTCCTTAAGGGTTTAAGAGGACTGTCAGCACTAGCGTTTATTCTGACCTGCAAGTTTTGGACATACCCTTACCCTGCATGTTTAAAGGAACAAGTATACAACCTACACGCTAAATCAGAAAATACTTGTGGAATTCTGTTTAGAGACGGATTTGTGACTACTGGTTAGGGTGACCTAATTTCCTTCCTGCTATTCCGGGACACTGTCGACATGACAGTGGCAAAGTACTTCTCAGCTTTAGTGTGGGCGAGCGGGGTGAGCACTGAAAGGGTTAAAACTTTTACCTGGTGCTGGAGGGACTCGATAGCCGCCTTGCTTCTGCTGCTGCCCCTGCCTGGTCAAGTGACTGTGTATCTGTGATCCCAGACTCAACTCACTTACATGTTGGGAAACAACTTGGGAAATCCTCATTAGAGAAAGATTTAGGAGAACTGATAGACAATAGACTTCACAGCAGTGTGCAGAGTCACTCAGCTGCTGCAAGAGCAAACAGAGTACTAGTCTGCATAAAAAGAGGTGTAGAAGCTAATATTATCCTACCTCTGTATAAATCCTTGGTTAGGCCTCATCTAGAATATGGAGTACAATTTTGGGCGCCTGTTCTTAAAAAAAAGACATTACTGAACTGGAAAAGGTGCAGAGACGTGCAACAAAACTGGAAAGGGGATTGGAGGAACTGAATTATAAAGAGAGACTAGCCAAACTGGGTTTGTTTACATTAGAGAAGAGACGTCTAAGGGGTGATATGATTACTATTTACAAATACATTCAAGGTCAATACAAAGAACTATCCAATGAATTATTTACGCAAAGAGATGAGCTAAGAACAAGAGGTCATCCATTAAGACTAGAGGAAAGGCGCTTTCGACTAAAACAAAGGCAGGGATTCTATACAGTAAGGGCGGTAAGGCTGTGGAATTCTTTGCCTCGGGATGCTATGCTTGCAGATAATGCAACTGCATTCAAAAAAGTAATGGATGCCTATCTAGCACAGACCAATATAGACAATTATGACAGATGGCTTCAAAGCAGATAGGATATTGATCTGGGGAACTATCTGACTACCAATTGGAGTCAGGAAGGAATAATTCCCCCCCCCCCACAAACACACTTGGGACTAGATTTTTTTTGCCTGCCTGTGGATCAACAGGGGTGTTTTTGGCATGGGCTGGACTTGATGGACGCATGTCTTTTTTCAGCCTTATCTACTATGTTACTATGTTACTCACGTAGATAACATGCGTATACACCCCTGAAATCTGGTGCAAAGTGTGTGTATAGTAATGTCTTTCTTGACCAAAGGCTTACTCAGCTCGGTGAGGAGTCCTGCTCAGGCGCGGGACTCAGTCTCAACCTGTGTCTGCAGTGTGTTCACAATAATCCTGCCAGTCTTCTTGCGGCACTTCTGCGGCCGCTGCCTCCTGCCGCCTGTCACTGTTCCCAGATATGCTGTCACACACTCGTTTCTGTCTCATGACTCACTCACATGGCATGCGATGCGCCAGTGCCGGGTGGCATACGTACCAACTCAACACACGCACACACAAGCCAGCCAATGAGGAGAGGAACATTTTGCAAATACTCTCCCTTCATTGGCTGGTGGTGGTGTGTGGAACGTGCACTGGCAGGTGGAATAGAGTCAACAGTGATTTTTAGACTTTGCTTTAGTTGATTCCAGGACTCTTTATTGTCCCGTTGGGGGATGATTCAGGATGCGGGCCACAGCACCAAATTAAGGGACAGTCCCGGGCAGTCTGGGACACGTGGATACCCTGGTTCACAATACACTAAAGAAGAATGTGCAGTGTCACTCCCCTGGGGTATAGATACATAGGATAGGAATATAGTTCTACCTCTTTATATATACACAGATTACCCTTCATTTAGAATATAGGATGTGCTTTTTGGGCATCATATCTTAAAGGGGATCTCTCACCCCTCTACAAGTTTATCCCAAAAAGTTAAGTTAAGTTAAGCAAATATGTGGAATACTGTATTCATTTATTTTTTAAAATCGCTATTTGGCCGAAATTCATAAAAATAAATGCTGCCCTGCACCTGCTTCTGGACAGAATGTGGTTACCTGATCTGTACTGCAGTCTGTCACTCTCCCTCTGCTCCATCCCTCTATCTGGCCTCTTCTGATGACGGAGGATTTCTGCATGTAAGCTGGAAAGGTCTCATTGACCAGAGAGCGCTCCAGCTTATGTTCAGAAATCCTCCCTCATCAGAGGAGTGTGGATAGAGGGACGGGATCAGAGGAAGCGTGACAGACTGTGGTAAAGAGCTGGTAACCTCAGTATGTCCAGAAGCAGGCAACAGGATAATGTTTACACATTGAATTTCTGCCAAGTAATGATTTAAAAAAGGAAATTAATACAGTATACCACCTAGCCGCTATATAACCTAACTTTTAAGATAAACCTGTATCGGGGTGATAGATCCCCCTTAAATGGATAGTAATACTTTATTATTACCATCCCCCATATTTTAGCTATTTGTAAAATAATTTAATTGCCCCCAGGTTCATCTCTCAAACCTTTATGGTTTGAGAGATAACCAAAGGCAAAGTTCCCCCTCCCCGGAAGTCAGCATTGTACTGACTGCAAGGATATCTGGTCTGACTTTCATCAGGCGGCTCTGCAGCAGAGCCGAGATCGCGTTAATGACAAAGAATTATTTCACTGAAACGGTCTTCTACGTATGCTTGCAAACCAATCACAAACCAAGCACATGTAGAAGACCGTTTCAGTGAAATAATTGTCACTAACGGCATCTCGGCTCAGCTGCAGAGCCGCAAGCCTGTCGTACAACAGACTTCCCCTGCAGTCAGTACAACGCTGACTTCAGGGAAGGGGGAGGGAGGGGGGAACTTTTCCTTACTATGCCTTTCAACAACACATTATTGAATTCGAAAAGGTACAGAGATGTACAACTAAACTGACATAGGCACTAGCAGATTTTAGTTACAAAGAGAGACTAGACAATTGGGGTTCGTTACATAAGAAAAGAGGTGTCTAAGTTAGGGGACATGATCACTAGTTTCAAATATATTCAAGGCCAATACAAATAATTACTCAAAGAGCTAAATAAAAAACAAGGTGCATTGATAAGACTAGTGGACATGTACTTTTGTCTAAAACAAAAAAGGAGAGGAATTATTACAGAAAGGGCAGTAGGAGTCTGGAATTTTTCACCTTGAGAGACTGTGATGGTAGATTATCACAGTGCCCGTGATTGCCTACAGCGACTATGCATACAGGTGATATTACAGGTGCATACAGGTGATATTACTTCCGGGTTGTCACGCTGAAGCAAATTCGCTATTCTTATTGGCCGCTGTTAATTCCTAGAGTAGTCTCTGCCTACATGCTAGGCCTAATAGGCCTCAGCCTGCCTTTACTCCAGTGCCCTTTCGTGGTGTACCTGTGCACTATAGCTCTTGTGATTCTGGTGCTCAATTTCTGTGTATGACTCCTGGCTACGTTTTGACTTCAGCTATGTAGTGACCCGGCTCCGGCTAACTTCGATCCTCCATACCCGTGGCCTACTGTCTCTGCTTGTGCTCCTTCATTTGAGCGGTGCTCAGTCTGTGTCAGTCTGTGCCACTGACATTCTCGCTATCTCCTCTCTGCGCCATTGGGTACCCTAGCATGCTAGGGCTTCTCAGTCACCTATGCCTATTTGGCTACTCTAGCGTTCTAGGTAGTCTCAGTCACCACTGCCTGTTCGGTTACCCTAGAGTTCTAGGTAGTCTCAGTCACCACTGCCTGTTCGGTTACCCTAGTGTTCTAGGTAGTGTCAGTCAACACTGCCTGTTCAGTTACCCTAGTGTTCTAGGTAGTGTCAGTCACCACTGCCTGTTTGGTTACCCTAGTGTTCTAGGTAGTCTCAGTCACCACTGCCTGTTCGGTTACCCTAGTGTTCTAGGTAGTGTCAGTCACCACTGCCTGTTCAGTTACCCTAGTGTTCTAGGTAGTCTCAGTCACCACTGCCTGTTCGGTTACCCTAGCGTTCTAGGTAGTCTCAGTCACCACTGCCTGTTCGGTTACCTTAGTGTTCTAGGTAGTGTCAGTCACCACTGCCTGTTCGGTTACCCTAGCTTTCTGGGGAGTCTCAGTCACCACTGTCTGTTTGGTTACCCTAGCGTTTTAGGGATTCCTATTCACCGCTGCCTGCTGGTTTACCCTAGCTTTCTAGGGAGTCTCAGTCACCACTGCCTGTTGGGTTACTCTAGCATTCTAGAGAGATCTGTCTGCAAGCTCAACCACCCTAACATACTTGGGGAATTTCCCTCTGTTCCCAGGGGCTTTACAGCTGCTACTGTGCTAGTAGCTACTACCATCCCTGCTACTAGTATATGTATTCAGCCAGAGTGGTATTTGCCTCCTTTCAGTCGGGTGATCCTGTGCTTTATCCTTACCTGCCTAGTGAGGGTTGGGGAAGTGCCCAGTCACTGTCCTTACACCTGGTCCTGTGAGGGACTATCTATTTCTTGTTCTGTTTCTCAATAAAGATATTTATTTTTTTCTGTATCTGTACTTGTCAGTGTTGTCATTCCAATGTCACCCAGTGACACAGATACTATGGATACTTTTAAAAAGTATTGTACCTTTTTCGCTCAGAACAACACAGAGAATTATGAGACTGGTTATAATACATATAGGATGTAGATGCAGGGAGAAACCTGATTGTTGGAGAGGCTTCTGAGGTTGAACAAACAGCTCAATGGCCTGTTCTACGGCTAGTCACCGCCCAGAAGCATCACTTTTTTTTGTCAATAAGATTTTATTGATTTTCAATTTAAGGATATAACAAATAAGACAACAAGACAAAATACAATAAGACACATTGAAGACAGAAATTAGACAGAAAGAAGAAAAGGAAGAAAAGGATGGGCGGGGGAGGGGGGGAGAAGTACCAGGGTTCACCCGCCCCACACTGCCGCAAGCAGCCCTAGCACCAATTAGCTCTGGAGTAAGATGTCCGACCACATTTCACAAAGAGGAGACCCAACATGTTAATAGCCCTTAACCCGTAATATAAGTGGCGAAATCAGCGCTCTCAAGGAATAGCATCCAGGGCCCCCAAATTCCAGCATACTTAGCAACATCGTCTGCAGAGGAGGATTCCAGCTCCGCTTGTTCACCCATTCTCTAATACCAGGTGGAGATGTCTGCCCCCAATGCAGCGGTATCAGGCTATTGGCTGCCACCAGCAGCTGAGGGAGCAAAGTCCTCCTATACCTGTGTGGGCTCTACCTTGTTCACCCATTCTCTAATACCAGGTGGAGATGTCTGCCCCCAATGCAGAGGTATCAGGCTATTGGCTGCCGCCAGCAGCTGAGGGAGCAAAGTCCTCCTATACCTGTGCGGGCTTTGTGCAGTATGATGTAGAGGAGACGCTCAGGTTTGAAGGTGGAAGGGGTCTCCATAAGGTGTCCAATAATCTTATAAATCACCTTCCAATCTGGGGACACTCCCACCAAATGTGTAACAGATGTCCAGGAGCAGCCCTACACCTCCAACAAAGACCATCTCTGGAAGGATCCATCTGCTTCACCTTGTCTGGGGTCAAATACCACCTGGACAATAGCTTGTATGCCGACTCCTGAAGCTTGGAGGAAATAGACACGTGATGGGTAAGGTACATAATTTGTTCCCATTGCCGAGATGTAAATGAAACCCCAAGGTCCCTCTCCCACAGAAGCATCACGTTTTATCTCTCTAGTGCCATTACAGAGGAGAAATTTCCACATATTTGACTAATCCCGCCCAAAATGTCAATCCAGTTCCAAAATGACGGTCAAGACCTCCCCGCAACTTAGAAGGGGAGGCATGTCGAAGCGGGGGTAGACTAGTAAAGGTTGGGGGGGGTAGGCAGGAAGTGAGGTGGGGGGTTAGGTGAGGATATATAGGGCCGGGGGTTTATGGGAACTTCCTCTTTGAGGAAGTTAGAAAGTAAATCGTCCCTCCCTCCCTCCCTGTTTGGCTGTTGTGTTTTTGGGGGTTGTGGATATTCTGTTATGCTTGTCACAGCTTTTGGGCGCTTTGGGCCCTTGCCAAGGGTAGAATGGTCAGTAATTGGGGGATAAGGAGGCCAGCGGCCTGGTGACAAGACGCCCGGACTGGGGCCGCGGGTTTAATCACCGGCCCCATTGAGCTACGGGCCAGCTAATGGGGCGCGGTTAGATGAAGCAACAAACGGGTAGAGCCGAAGGCTCTGGTAAAAGGGGTAGGCAAGTTTATGTCTACCATGGTAGGAATTGGCAAGGGCTTAAAGTAAATAGTGATGTAAATGGTGTGTGTTTTTAATTTAATAAAGCTGTGGCCTGGTTTAACCCAAAAGGATGTGTCCGTGTCTTTACTTAGTCACTGCCCCATGCTTAAGACAAGTACCCTGGGAGCGAGAACACCAGCTAACCCCAGATGTAAGTTTCAGCCATGGGTGTCTACAGTGAGGTGCAGATGGATTCCCTGGGCACTGAGAGCAAGGGGTCCACGTCTCACGTTTTGGTTTCTATGTCTGTAGGAGCTAGGAAGGGATTTTTTCACCCATTTGGGGCTTAACCCTTTTGAGTGCCAGAAAGGTACCATATCATTGCCATACCTGGCACCCAGTTATGGTCCTTATGATGCCGCTGGGGGAAATAAATTATGCAATTCGTGTCACAAACTAGGCGGGGCTTAATTTTGACTGGGGGGCTTCATAGACATATAAAAAGTTTGTTGAACAGGGAGGGGAAGGAGGAGAAGTTGGAGGTAAATGGGAAGAACAGACTGGGAAGGAGGAGAAATGAGTGGGGAGTGGGAGGAACAGACTGGGAAGGAGGAGAAGTGGGAGGGAAATGGGAGGAACAGACGGGGAAGGAGGAGAAGTGGGTGGGGAGTGGGAGGAACAGACTGGGAAGGAGGAGAAGTGGGAGGGAAATGGGAGGAACAGATGGGGAAGGAGGAGAAGTGGGCAGGGAGTGGGAGGAACAGACTGGAAATAGGAGAAGTGGGAGGAAAATTGGAGGAACAGACTGGGAAGGAGGAGAAGTGGGAGGGAAATGGGAAGAACAGACGGGAAGGAGGAGAAGTGTGAGGGAAATGGGAAGAACAGACGGGAAGGAGGAGAAGTGTGAGGGAAATGGGAAGAACAGACGGGAAGGGGGAAAAGTTGGCAGGGAAGTGGGAGGAACAGACTGGGATGGAGCAGAAGTGGGCGGGGAGTGAGAGGAACAGACTGGAAAGGAGGAAAAGTGGGCGGGGAGTGGGAGGAACAGACTGGGAAGGAGGAGGAGTAGGCGGGGTGTGGGAGGAACAGACTGGGAAGGAGGAGAAGTGGGAGGGACAGACTGGGAAGGAGGAGAAGTGGGAGGGGAGTGGGAGGAACAGACTGAGAAGGAGGAGAAGTGGGAGGAACAGGGTGGGAAGGAGGAGGAGTAGGTGGGGAGTGGGAGGAACAGACTGGGAAGGAGGAGAAGTGGGAGGGACAGACTGGGAAGGAGGAAAAGTGGGAGGGGAGTGGAAGGAACAGACTGGAAAGGAGGAAAAGTGGACGGGGAGTGGGAGGAACAGACTGGGAAGGAGGAGGAGTAGGTGAGGAGTGGGAGGAACAGACTGGCACTGAGCAGAAGTGGGTGGTGAGTGGGAGGAACAGACTGGAAAGGAGGGGAAGTGGGAGGAACAGACGGGAAGGAGGAGAAGTGGGCGGGGAGTGGAAGGAACAGACTGGGAAGTAGGAGAAGTGGGCGTGGAGTGGGAGGAACAGACTGATAAGGAGCAGAAGTGGGCGGGGAGTGGGAGGAAAAGACTGGGAAGTAGGAGTAGTGGGAGGGAAATGGGAGGAACAGACTGGGAAGGAGCAGAAGTGGGCGGGGAGTAGGAGGAACAGACTGGAAGGGAGCAGAAGTGGGCGGGGAGTAGGAGGAACAGACTGGAAGGGAGCAGAAGTGGGCGGGGAGTAGGAGTAACAGACTGGGACGGAGGAGAAGTGGGCGGGGAGTGGGAGGAACAGACTGGGAAGGAGGAGAAGTGGGCGGGGAGTGGGAGGAACACACTGGGACGGAGCAGAAGTGGGCAGAGTTTCATTAAAAACTCCCCATATCTGGAGAACCAGCCGCAGCCCTGGAGACCTGATAATCAACAGCAAAAACTGGAGTCTCCGGGCAAATCCATAAAGAGGTCCTAGCTATGCTCATTGCTTTACAATGCATTGCGTACTCCTCTTAAATTCAAAGGGTTAACTGGAAATAAATTCAGTGTTTGTTTCTTTTTTTCTTTTCTCTGGATCAACAATAACAAAAAGCTTCAAATGCGGAACTTGATGGATCATGTCTTTTTTTTTTCTTCAACCGCATCCCCTGCGCCTCCGCACATTCAGCTCAGAAGGGCTCCATTCCAAGCGTTTCTCCTCCGATAGGTTTCGCTGAATAGCTTTCTGGCGATGAAGAGGTTAAACTCCCCTTGGCAGCTGTCCCTGAAACGTTGCTGAGAAAGCCTGCCTCTATTAGACACAATTAATTTCATATGACAAACATCTCGAAGCGAGACGGTAATGAGAGCAATTTGCAGACTTCATTAGACCCCGGTTAGAGTGCATTAGAAGATGAGTGACAGGCAGCGGTGCAGGGAAGAGATCTGCCTCTCTGTCATCTGAACACAAGGGGCCATATTCACAAAGGAAGCGGGACAGGACTGGAGAAAGCTAACTGCACAACAGCGGACAAATGCAAATTCACAACGATAAAGAAAGGGTCTTTTAACCTCTTAAAGGGATAGTAATATTTAATCCTTTGAGTGCTAGAGGGGTACCCAATGCACTGCAAAGCAATACACTCAAAGGGTTAAAGGGATAGTAATACTTCATTTTATTTTATTTTGTAGGCATTAAAAAAAATGAAGAACGCTATAAGTCTTATCTCTCAAGCCTTTATGGTTTAAGAGATATTCACAAGAAAAGTATTCCCCCCCGTTCAGCCAGATCAGAAGGGAGGTGTCCAGGTAGAGTGCAGAGAGGAACAATCTTCAATTAAGATAAGGGAAAAAGCTGAAAAACTTGTCAAGGGGGCAGGGCTTTCATTGTTCTCATAGGAAGAAGATTGTCCCCTTCTGTTATCTGTCTGGTCTATGGACTGGATTCCACATCTGAGAAGAGATGGCTTACACTAGGTAAAAGGGGCGGGAGGGGAAACTTTGCTTGTGAATATCTCTCAAACCATAAAGGTTTGAGAGATAAGACTTAAATCATTCTTCATGTTTTTTTAATGCATACAAGACAAAAGAAAGTTAAAACGAAGTATTACTATATGCAAAAAGTATATATCGTAGAGTTTATCCTCCTGAGTAAAACAAGAGCACTCCCACTGATGAGAGGTGTTTTATTCAAAAGTTATTGCAGCATCAACTTGAATTTTTTTAGGTGCAGTATCGCAGTGGCCTGAAATTGTACAGTGGCGCTGTTGCTACACCGTCCTATGAAGATGTATGGTCAACTGACTAGAAATGGCCATAGGATGGTGTAGTAACAGCACCACTGTACAATTTCAAGCAACTGTGATACTGCACCTAAAAGTTTCATATTTGAGCTGTAATAATTTTTTAACAAAACACTCCTTAGCCGTTTCAGTCCCCTTGTTTTGCTCAGAACCATACAATATAAATAGACGTATCAAGGGTTACTTTCCCTTTAAATGTTGCAGTGGTCTCCATCGGAATGAGATGGAAATTCAAGGGTGTTAAATGCCCTCCTTTAAAACAACACAAATTTGGGGAATTTTTCCCTGTATGATTTATCCCAGAAGTGATCCATTTTCATTTATGCATATTTCCCCTTGTTTTAAAGGGACAGTAATATTTTGTTTTATCTTTATTTTATTTTGCAGGCATTAAAAAAACATGAAGAACGATTTAAGTCTTATCTCTCAAACCTTTATGGTTTAAGAGATATTCACAAGCAAAGTTTCCCCTCCCGCCCCTTTTACATAGTGTAAGCCATCTCTTCTCAGATGTGGAATCCAGTCCATACACCAGACAGATAACAGAAGGGGACAATCTTCTTCCTATGAGAACAATGAAATCCCTGCCCCCCTTGACAAGTTTTTCAGTTTTTTCCCTTATCTTAATTGAAGATTGTCCCTCTCTGCAGTCTACCTGGGTGCCTCCCTTCTGATCTGGCTGAGCAGTGTTACATCAGTAAAAGGGGCGGGAGGGGGATACTTTGTCATTGAATTACTCTTGTACTACAACTCTGACAGAATTGAAATAACACTCTCCAAAGTCCAAATACTATGATGATTAATTAGAGTTGCTTTTATTATGAAACATTACTATCCATTTAATATGGCACTGTGGTTATGTACTCAGAAGAAGTGCTGCAATTATGTTTCATATCAGCTGCATCATGGCATGACATTAACAATTCCCATTCAAATCACCTGGACATTTAACCTCTTGAATGGTTGAGGGGACTATATCGCATGTTCTGGGTGCATAGCACATAAACGTGGACTCTTTTCTCACGAATAGGAAGCAAAGAAAAGGGCGGCTACAACAAAATCTAAAGTGACATTCTCACTTGCAAATGAGTAGGGTTCATACCCTTTAAAGGGATAGTAATATTTCACAAAAACAGCAGCTCCAGTTAATCTTCATAGTATTTGGGCCATGGAGAGTGTTATTTCAATACTGTCAGAGTTGTAGTTCAAGAGTAATTGAATGATAAAGTATCCCCCTCCCACCCCTTTCACCTAGTGTAAGCTGCCTCCCTTCAGATCTGGAATCTGGTCTCTTGACCAGACAGATCACAGCAAGGGACAATCTTCTTACTGTGATCATAAGCAAAACCCTGCCCCCCTTGACAGGTTTTTCCCTTATGATCACTGAAGATTGTCCCTCTCTGTGATCCATCCGGACAGTCTTGCTGCTCTGAGGTGAGCAGTGTTACACTAGGTAAAAGGGGCGGGAGGGGGATACTTTGTCACTGAATTACTCTTGAACTACAACTCTGACAGTACTGAAATAACACTCCCCAAAGTCCAAATACTATGATGATTAATTAGAGCTGCTTTTATTGTGAAACATTACTATCCCATTAATGCACCTTGTAATCTTAACAATCACTTTTCTCCCAAACAAAACCACCATTTGCCTGGACTACTGCGCTCACAAGTACTTCTATCTCCCACCCACTGATTGGCTGGTCATGTGGCAGGAGGCACTTACACCCCATAACACCTAGGCCTTCGGTGCTCCATCTACCTTCCTCTAGATTGTAAGCTCTCACCAGCAGGGGGCCCTCTGATCCTTCTGTTTTCCATGTTGCATTTTTACTATTTAACCCCTTAAGGACCATTGACATACCTGGACCGTCACGCTGGTCCGGCAATTTAGGACCAGTGACGGTCCTGGTACGTCACATACTTTTACTCACCAAGCTCCTGCAGGGCACTGAAGTTGACCGCTCCAAGACAGGAGCGATCTCTTTTAGTCCCTCATTCGGCGTGCCGGCACACGTGATCAGTCACGTGGGGCGGCACCTCAAACTTCCCTATCTGGTCCTTAAAGGACCACACACCCTGAGACCGCTGGTCCTTAAGGGTTTAAAGGGACACTATTGTCTCCAAAAAATATTTATAGTTTTGTAGAGCTGAAACTAATAAACTAAGTGCAACAAACCCGATCTCTCAATGAAAGATATAGGGATTCAAAGTTCCCCGCTCCCTCCCCTCCTCTTAATGTCAGCATCTAGCTGACAGCAGGAGATGCCGGTCCGGGGACCAACAGGTGGCCCTGCAGCAGAGTTGGAATCTCGTTACTTAAAAAGAATTCATTCATTGGAAAGGTCTACAAAGCGTGCTTGCAAACCAGGCGCACTTTTTAGACGTTTCCAATGAATGAAATTTCGGCTCTACTGCAGAGCCTCCTTGAGTCACACGACTCGATTCTCCTGCTGTCAGCTTTACAGCTGACATTAGTAGAAGGGGAGGGAGGGGGAACTTTGAATCCCTATATCTCTCAAACCATAGCGGTTTGAGAGATCGGGTTTGTTGCACTTAGTTTATTAGCTTCAGCTCTACAAAACTATAAGTAATTTTTTGGGACATTACTGTCCCTTTAATTTTTCTGTATGCCTATTCCCTATTGTACAGCACTACGGAATAAGTTGGCGCAATTTAATTGATGATGGGCGCAAGTGTTTTTTCAGCCTCATCAACTATGCTACTATGTATGTTACTATTAATAAATAATAATAATAATCATCATCATTTGTAAGAACGGACTCCTGAAAACATCCAAATCGTTGTTGGAAACAAAGTATAAAGCAGCAAAGTAGAGAGTCAGTGTATAAAAAAGCAAACTCTTAATTAAAAAATAAAAAGAGACGTGTCCATTTGTCAACGCGTTTCATGGTCCTAACCAACCATTTCTTTATTACTCACTGACATGTATATGAAAACAAAATTATGAAAAAGAATATTTTTACTATATCAGGCTTCATGTGAACTCTCCGCCGCTGTTTGTTATCTTGCATATTTAGGGCCGTATTCCGGAAAGTAAAAGGGAGCAATTCTTCAGCAAACCAACCGTAAGAGAGAAATATCACCACTGATTTAAACTGTACATTTAACTCTTTGAGTGCCAGAGTGATACGCAATGAATTGCTTTGCGGTGCGTTGCGCACACCTCTGGCGCTCAAAGGGTTAACCCCTTGAATACTAGAGAGGTTAAAATTCAGATATAATTACTGGGAATTTGGGGAATTTTGATGTCTCTCCCATGATTCACTTCTTTTTTGCTCCACTTAGACTCAATGAGGTGAATTTGCAAATCCCACAATCCAGATCGATTGGCATTAGCATAGCTGGATTTGCCAATAGGCAGAGAAGGCAAATGTCTGGAGTCCCACATTCTGAGGGGCGGTACCTGAGCTGTGCTGGCCACACCCACATTCTGAATTGTGGGTGTGGTTAGAATAATCTCAAAGTCTCTATAGCATTTTTATATATATACTCCTTTATAGGCTATTATTTAACCCTAGAGCTCCTTTATTAAAGCGGAACTAACCCCCCTGCAAGATGTAGCCTCAATTAGAGGGCTACAATCCGTGATAACTCGCTGTGTAATTATTTTTTTTTAAAAACTTGTTATTAAAGAGTAATCCGTTAATTCCAAAAAGTACCTGGTGACGTCTTGCCCCCAGATAATCTCATTGCGCATGTCAGCACAGAGCCGATCGGCTCTCTTGTAACTCCCCCCGGCAACACGAAAACGCCTACGTCATCAGCTTTAGATTCTTCTGCTGGTCTGAGCCGAAATCGTGTTAAATAAAGCAGGAGCACACCCGGCTTAGGTGATTAGCTGAAGCAACAATCATCCAAAATTCCATGGACTGATAAAACGTCACTTTATTAAATGTAATATACAAAACACAGAGACGAGGCATAAGAGTCAGCTACTATGAACAGTCTGACGCGTTTTGAGCGTACTTAGCACTTACTCATAGCTCCTTTAATAGCCAAATTCCTATTTAGATATGGAAGTATTTAGACATGAGGTGTGAATTTTATACTATACGCTCATGAAAAACAACTTGTGTTTTAGTATCTCTGTTCCCTTAATTAGGTGTGCTCAGAAATGGACATAATTAGAAGGATATTTACATACCTGGGAACTCTCAAAACGATCTGACCCTGATATATGTGAAATATTAACTCTTATATATCCCAAGAACATAGATTATAGGTTGGGGTTAATTACATTCACTTGTGTTTAATTGAGGACAGCATGATAATGTTCATTGTTTGTTGCCTTGAGAACAGGTTTGATCTCCCCATGTCATAGACTGCAGCTCTCCATAATAAACCATAATAATAGCATCACTTGGTAACAGAGAGAAAGAGAGAAAATTGCATTTTAATGTACAAAGAAGTCTGACGGTTTTTTTAAAGCGAAGCAAGAAGAATTCATGAGTCACCTTAAAATGCAACTTTCATCTCCTATCAAGTAATCAGTATTATTATTCTGTATCCCCAATACAACTTTAATCCCTATTTTTTTTTTTTTTTTAATTGTTAATTTCAGTTAGATACAAGCTTGGAAAGTATTACCGCATGACGTCACTGGTTGTCTTGCGGTGGTACAGCTGAGTACCGAACAGCTTTGTAATGCAAATACATTCAAGTGGCCCATTTCTATATCGTTCAAGCCGACTACTATAGAGCTTACAAGAGAAATGGTTTATGCTATTAGATTATCTCCATTTGGATTGTTCCTCTGTAGTCTGATTTGTGTAGCTCCATTTCAGTTGTAAGCTCTCTGGTATCACTAGTGTAGCTCCATTTACAGCAGCAATTGGGAGATTTAGTGAGGAGCAGTGGCCCACCAGCCCAGACACATGACCGGCCCAGGGGGCAACTGCCCCCCAGGCCAGCCCTCCCCTGTCCTTACGTTGTTGTTCAGTGCTGTTCTACTTCTAGTGGTTCCTGTATCCTGTGTATGACCCGACTTGTCTGACTACCCATTCTGGTGCTGACCTGTGGCTCTGTCTGACCATTCTCTCAGTGTACTCCATTTGTCTTAGACATCCTAGCTGGTGCTGACCTGTGGCTCTGGCTGACTATCCGCTCCATGTATAACCTTGGCTTATCTGACTATCCTATCTGGTGCTGACCTGTGGCTCTGTCTGTTCACTCCGCTATGTTGCCCGTCTCCCCAGACATCCATCTCGGTGCTGAGCTGGGGCTCTGGCAGACTCCAGCCTAACTGACTGCAGGCATGAGTCAGTAGTCTCCATTGTTACCATCCTTATTGGAGATGAGCCCTTCCCTACTGACTGCAGGTGTGAGTCAGTGTTCTGCGAGAGACTTTGGGTTCTTTCCTGGGCTCTACCATTCCATTGAGACTACCAGTTGGCTCCGGCCTAGTCTCCAGCAGTTGTGGCTGACATTGTGGTGGCTCCTATTCCTAACAGAGTCTAGCCTATCTAGTCACCCTCTGCTCTATCCTCTGCTGATATTATTTAAATTATCATTCAATGAAGGTGATTTTAACTATACCGTCTGACTCCTTGTCTTGCTTGAGAACCGTAACCAACATGCAGCGACACTATGAACACCCGATATCCCATACAGAGGGAACTCCCTGAATTGTCAGAAGTAAGATGAATTGTAATGACAGTCTTTATTACCAGTGAATTGCTTTTATGTGTATTCTTAATGGGAGACTGTTTAACATAATAAGGTGAAAGTTTTTGTAGCAGTCAATCTCTTGTGAATCAAACGCGTTCTGCTAAACCCACTGGGATTGCTGCTCAGTAATTAATGGGATCCTTTAGTACGGATTATGTCTGAGTTCGGCTTCAGTGACCTATATCAGGATTTACGAGTGGGTGACAAACACAGGTCGGTGGCTCAAAGGGGCAAGAGTCAGAAAGGGACAATGGATAAAGATCAGTTTTCCTCACTCGCTGATAAACCACAGAACTGTCTCTGAGTTACTGAGATTGATGTAAGATGAGAACTGGTACCATGTCGGCCTTAAAAATACAGGGGGCCATTAAAGTCAAATTGATACCTTTATCGGCTATCTAATCAGATTTCGGATTCAAGCTTTCAAGACCTCTTAGGTCTCTTCCTCAGGCATGTTATCCAGATAAATATGAAAGCATCTCTCTTAAAGGGATAGTAATACTTTATTATTACTATCCCCCATATTGTAGATATTTGTAAAATAATTTAATAGCCCCTCATCTCTCAAACCTTTATGGTTTGAGAGATAACTGAAGGCAAAGTTCCCCCCTCCCTCCCCCTTCCCTGAAGTCAGCGTTGTACTGACTGCAGGGGAATTCTGTCGTACGACAGGCTTGTGGCTCTGCAGCTGAGCCGAGATCCCATTAGTGAAGAAGCATTATTTCACTGAAACGGTCTTCTACATGTGCTTGGTTTGTGCTTGGCTTGCAAGCACACGTAGAAGACTGTTTCAATGAAATGATTATTTTTCACCAAAGAGATCGCGGCTCTGCTGCAGAGCCGCCTGATGAAAGTCAGACCGGATATCCCTGCAGTCAGTACAACGCTGACTTCAGGGAAGGGGGAGGGAGGGGGGACTTTGCCTTCGGTTATCTCTCAAACCATAAAGGTTTCAGAGATGAACCTGGGGGCTATTCAATTATTTTGCAAATATCTACAATATGGGGAATAGTAATAATAAAGTATTACTATCCTTTTAAATAAAAGTACACATTGCATTGTTTAGAATACAAATCAGATAATATAGCTCAGTCGAGACCCAGGTTCTTTGATCAGTCAGTGGTAAAGAACCTAGGTCTGGACTGAGCTGTTTTATCTGATTTCCATTATAAACAATGCACCGTGTACTTGTATATAAGCGATGCTTTCATATGTATCTGTATAACATGCCTGAGAAAGAGACCTAAGAGGTATTGAACGCTTGCATTCTAAATCTGCTTAGTTAGAGAATAAAGGTATCAATTTTGACTATAATTGCCTCCTGAGGATGATGTAGAAAGATAATATGTTCTATAAATTTACTTTTTGTCAAATCTCATGACACGTACTGAGCTCTATTTGCCATCTTATCACTGTGATTACTCTTCAAATAAACCTACATTGCCATGTCTTCTCTACGCATTTGCCAGATTTATGATTTTTCACTATCTTCTAAACCAATTTCTTATTTACTCATTTGCGTATTTGAACTGAACTTAAAGGGATAGTAATGTCAGAAAAAAAGTATTAACTATATGGTAGATACAATTAAAGGGATAGTAATACTTCATTTTAACTTTATTTTATTTTGTAGGCATTAAAAAAACATGAAGAATGATATAAGTCTTATCTCTCAAACCTTTGTGGTTTGAGAGATATTCACAAGCGAAGTTTCCCCTCCTGCCCCTTTTACCTAGTGTAAGTCATCTCTTCTCATATGTGGAATCCAGTCCATAGACCAGACAGGTAACAGAAGGGACAATCTTCTTCCTATGAGAACAATGAAATCCCTGCCCCCCTTGACAAGCTTTTCAGTTTTTTCCCTTATCTTAATTGAAGATTGTCCCTCTCTGCAGTCTACCTGGGCACCTCCCTTCTGATCTGGCTGAGCAGTGTTACATCAGTAAAAGGGGCGGGAGGGGGATACTTTGCTTGTGAATATCTCATAAACCATAAAGGTTTAAGAGATAAGACTTATATCATTCTTCATGTTTTTTTAATGCCTACAAAATAAAATAAAGTTAAAATGAAGTATTACTATCCCTTTAAAAGACAGTGCTTGCACTTATTCGTATCTCTCAAACCGTTATGGTTTGAGAGATATAGGAAAATAAAGTTCTGGTCCCTCCCCTTTCTGCTTGACGAGCTGTTAAGCTGTCAGAAGCAGATTCTGGTTCCTGGATCAGACAGCGGCTCTTCAGCAGAGCAGATTAAACAATATCTAAAGATAAAAACGTCATCGGTATGGTCTACAACGTGTGCTTGCAAACCAAGCACACGTTGTAGACCGTTCCGATGAAGTGTTTATTTTTAGGTATCGCTATGTCGGCGCTGCTGAAGAGCCACCGTCTGATCCAGGAACCGGAATCTGCTTCTGACAGCTTTACAGCTTGTTAAGCAGAAAGGGGAGGGAGCAGAGAACTTTATTTTCCTATAAATCTCAAACCATAACGGTTTGATACGAATAAGTGCAAGTACTCTCTTTTAATTGTATCTACCATATAGTTAATACTTTTTTTCTGACATTACTATCCCTTTACTAAGAGTGTGTTGATAAGTTAGTGTGACTTTTCACCCTTCGCACTAAGATCCTGTTAATAGTGCCAGAGATCACAGACAGAAATTCACCAATCTGAGACTGCGTGGTGTGTATATAAGTGTATCACCCTGGTGTCCCTGTGTTTAGGAGATCAGACTGTGTGGTGTGTATAGAAGTGTATTACCCTGGTGTCACTGTGTTTAGGAGATCAGACTGTGTGGTGTGTATATAAGTGTATCACCCTGGTGTCCCTGTGTTTAGGAGATCAGACTGTGTGGTGTGTGTATAAGTGTATAACCCTGGTGTCCCTGTGTTTAGGAGATCAGACTGTGTGGTGTGTATATAAGTGTATCACCCTGGTGTCCCTGTGTTTAGGAGATCAGACTGTGTGGTGTGTATAGAAGTGTATCACCCTGGTGTCTCTGTGTTTAGGAGATCAGACTGTGTGGTGTGTATAGAAGTGTATCACCCTGGTGTCCCTGTGTTTAGGAGATCAGACTGTGTGGTGTGTATATAAGTGTATCACCCTGGTGTCCCTGTGTTTAGGAAATCAGACTGTGTGGTGTGTATATAAGTGTATCACCCTGGTGTCCCTGTGTTTAGGAAATCAGACTGTGTGGTGTGTATAGAAGTGTATCACCCTGGTGTCCCTGTGTTTAGGAGATCAGACTGTGTGGTGTGTATATAAGTGTATCACCCTGGTGTCCCTGTGTGTAGGAGATCAGACTGTGTGGTGTGTATAGAAGTGTATCACCCTGGTGTCCCTGTGTTTAGGAGATCAGACTGTGTGGTGTGTGTATAGAAGTGTATCACCCTGGTGTCCCTGTGTTTAGGAGATCAGACTGTGTGGTGTGTATATAAGTGTATCACCCTGGTGTCCCTGTGTTTAGGAGATCAGACTGTGTGGTGTGTATAGAAGTGTATCACCCTGGTGTCCCTGTGTTTAGGAGATCAGACTGTGTGGTGTGTATATAAGTGTATCACCCTGGTGTCCCTGTGTTTAGGAGATCAGACTGTGTGGTGTGTATATACGTGTATCACCCTGGTGTCCCTGTGTTTAGGAGATCAGACTGTGTGGTGTGTGTATAAGTGTATCACCCTGGTGTCCCTGTGTTTAGGAGATTAGACTGTGTGGTTTATATATAAGTGTATCACCCTGGTGTCCTTGTGTTTAGGAGATTAGACTGTGTGGTGTGTATAGAAGTGTATCACCCCAGTGTCCTTTGTTTACGAGATCACACTGTGTGGTGTGTGTATAAGTATATCACCCTGGTGTTCCTGTGTTTAGGAGATCAGACTGTGTGGTGTGTATATAAGTGTATCACCCTGGTATCCCTGTGTTTAGGAGATCAGACTGTGCGGTGTGTGTATAAGTGTATCACCCTGGTGTCCCTGTGTTTAGGAGATTAGACTGTGTGGTGTGTGTATAAGTGTATCACCCTGGTGTCCCTGTGTTTAGGAGATTAGACTGTGTGGTGTGTATATAAGTGTATCACCCTGGTGTCCCTGTGTTTAGGACGTCAGACTGTGTGGTGTGTATAGAAATGTATCACCCTGGTGTCCCTGTGTTTAGGAGGTCAGACTGTGTGGTGTGTATAGAAGTGTATCACCCTGGTGTCCCTGTGTTTAGGAGATTAGACTGTGTGGTATGTATATAAGTGTATCACCCTGGTGTCCCTGTGTTTAGGACATTAGACTGTGTGGTGTGTGTATAGAAGTGTATCACCCTGGTGTCCCTGTGTTTAGGAGATCAGACTGTGTGGTGTGTATAGAAGTGTATCACCCTGGTGTTCCTGTGTTTAGGAGATCAGACTGTGCGGTGTGTATAGAAGTGTATCACCCTGGTGTCCCTGTGTTTAGGAGATCAGACTGTGTGGTGTGTATAGAAGTGTATCACCCTGGTGTTCCTGTGTTTAGAAGATCAGACTGTGCGGTGTGTATAGAAGTGTATCACCCTGGTGTTCCTGTGTTTAGGAGATCAGACTGTGTGGTGTGTATAGAAGTGTATCACTCTGGTGTCCCTGTGTTTAGGAGATCAGACTGTGTGGTGTGTATAGAAGTGTATCACCCTGGTGTCCCTGTGTTTAGGAGATCAGACTGTGTGGTGTGTGTATATAAGTGTATCACATTGCTCCACAGCAATAAAACTCACATTAATGTTTGTATAAACGTAAGTATGTGTGTTTATAAATTAGTCTGTGTAAATAAAATACTTTGTTCTTGTTATAAATCATTTATTCCATTACAAAAAGAGGTGTAAATAGGTCATGAAATAACCTAAAAATCTTTGAGACCAAAATCCTTCTCTCCCTCTTTTCTCCCCTTTTGTCCCTCTTTTCAGGAGATCAGAATGAGTGGTGTGTATCACATTGCTCCACAGCAATAAAACTCACATTAATGTGTAGTTAATGTTCAATATATGTTTTTCTAAATCGGTCTGTGTAATTAAAATACTTTAGTCTTGCGCTAAATAATTTATTCAGTTACACAAAGAGGAGCCAATAGGTCATGAAATAGCCTAAAACTTCTCGGTAATGCCCCGCCCACCAGCCACACCCCTATAAACCCCACATAAAACACAAGTGTCCCTCTTTGACCATTTGAAATGTTGGGAGGTATGTAGATCTGAAACCGTGATCTGCAATCACTGCAATTGACAATAACATTTGTCTTTTCAGTGCCTACGTGTAACAATATTTGTAAAATATCCTGCAGCTTTCTAGATACATTATAATAAAATGAATAATGACATAAATGTCCTTCTCCGATCTCCTGTGAACTCCACATGTTGTGGTGCTGTCCAGCAGCCAAGCCATTAGTTACTCACTGAATCAGCGTGTGTTTGTGTGAGGGGGAAGCACAATACTGCTGGGGAGTCAGACGCTCCTTATCCTGGGAAAATGCAACTAACACAATCCCAGATGAAGTGATAAGGGCACATTCTCAGGGCAGAGGACATATGGAGCTGAGTGTATGATCCCACAGGCAAGCACAAAATCAGTGAGATGGGAATGGGGTAGCAACTCTGAACAGGGTTCTCAACTCATCACTGTAATACCTCTCTTGTATGAATAATGCATACTGCAGGGCTGGATAGGAGCCATTACAATAGCAGGATGGACAATCTTTAACTGCAGCTCCCATCATCTTCAGCCATCTTCCAGCTGCAACATGTCCTGAGCATGGGGTATAGGTTCAAGAAATACTCTACACAATTATATGGGTTCGAATTAGGCCGCAGCTTTATTATATAAAAACATCCAATTAATTAACATATTAAAATATAATTTTTAAAACTTTTCCCTCCAACCTTGAGCCCTTGCCAATGTCCGGCTTTTACAGGCTAACCCAGCCTATCCACCTTTTGATACGAAACTCCAAACCCCCAAATTGTCTCCTTAAAGGCATAGTAATGTTTCATAATAAAAGCAGCTCTAATTAATCATCATAGTATTTGGACTTTGGAGAGTGTTATATCAATTCTGTCAGAGTTGTAGTTCAAGAGTAATTCAATGACAAAGTATCCCCCTCCCGCCCCTTTTACTGATGTAACACTGTTCAGCCAGATGAGAAGGGAGATGCCCAGGTAGATTGCAGAGAGGGACAATCTTCAATTAAGATAAGGGAAAAACCTGAAAAACTTGTCAAGGGGGGCAGGGCTTTCATTGTTCTCATAGGAAGAAGACTGTCCCCTGCTGTTATCTGTCTGGTCTATGGACTGAATTCCACATCTGAGAAGAGATGGCTTACACTAGGTAAAAGGGGCGGGAGGGGAAACTTTGCTTGTGAATATCTCTCAAATCATAAAGGTTTGAGAGATAAGACTTATATCATTCTTCATGATTTTTTAATGCCTACAAAATAAAATAAAGTTAAAACGAAGTATTACTATCCCTTTAACCGCACCTCATTAGCTGGTCAATACAGCTCAATGAGTCCGGCGTCTAACCCGCGACAAAGTCCGGGTGTTCTTAGACCTAGGCCGCTGACCTACCATCTCCCATAACCTCCCCCATCTTACTACCCTCTATACATTGGCAAGGGCCCTAGCCGCCAACAAAGCTATGACAAATTAACAATAATCCAAATATTACAACTTATATAACAATAACACTGGCAATAAATTCCCTATAAAACAGGGAGGGAGGGAGGGGTACTGCTCCTTCTCCAGTTTAACTGCTCTGCCACACCAACAGGAAGTGAGAGCCCCTTTTATCAACTCCTCAGCATAACCTCACTACCAACGCTAAGCCACACCCCTTATTTCCTTACCCTAACCCCAGCTCAGACATGTTTCCCCTCCTAAAGTCCGTGGAGTTCCAAATCTCCCAAATGAACTAGTCCTGGGGCCTGAATTCATGGAGTGGAAGCAGAACATCAGACACACACACGGCTCTTTGCTGTGATCATTGAGAGGTACATTCGGGTATTTATCAACGATCAGTAGCATTTCACTGAGTTCTATATGTGAGGTCTGGAAATATGGTAAAAAAAATAATGAAAATGCAGCCATTCTGGAGATACATGACCTCATACATTTCTTTGGGATTTTCCATTTTGAATCTGCCTGATGGAAATGGACATAGGGCCCGATTTCCCAGCAGGCAGACTAGGCAACTGAGGGGTGCCTCAGCTGTGTTGGCCACACCCACATTCTAAATTGTGGATGTGGCCAGAGCAATCTCTGTGTCCCTACGCAAGTTTTAGAACCCTGTACAAGCTTTTATTTAACCCTTTCCATGCTAGAAAAATATCTCTAGCCACCAAGGAGTTTATACCTTTCTTTTGCCCTTGCTAGTTATAGGCCAAGGGTATTTTCTGTGGCAGGAAATAATAGATTGGACTGGAGGTGGGGTCATGTGAGGAGTGGGGGTGTGGCCATGGGTGGAGTTAAGAGCACTAAAATGCCTTGCCTAGAGGACTCCTGGGATGTAACGCAGCCCTGAATGGAGGATATATGTGAAGTTCAATCATTGATGACGGCCCTCTGATCCTTCTGTTCTCCACATCTGATTGTACTGTTTAATACCTCTGTATGTCTATTCCCAATTGTACAGCGCTGCGGAATTAGTTGGCGCTATATAAATAAAGAATAATAATAATAAATGACTATTGATGCGCTGGCGGATAGCTAATGTGCAAAGAAATCCTCTGATTTTGTTGCTGACTCAGCCATTCGCCACTGGATGAATTCTTCCATTAGTAATTTTTGAGAACTTTATTAACCCCTTCACCAGAGGTGCAAACAATGCATTGCATACCCCTCTGATCCTCGACTGGTTAAATACTGTTAACCTTTTGAATTCCAGAGATGTATCTAACACATAGCAATGCAAGGTGTGGATACCTCTTTCCCTGGCAGTCAAAGGGTTATTGAGGGCATATTCATCAATCAGGTGCTACTGCTAATTGTTCATTCCAGTTCTTGTACTGAATTTTAATATTTTCAATTCATTACTGTTTTTTTTTTTCATAAATATTCACAAAATAGCAAAATAATGGATTTCAGCTCTGAAAATCATTATCACCTATCACCAAGTCTGACAAGCTTAGATGAAGCCGCATGCCTGGATAGTGTTACATTACGCAAGAACAGTTATAGCATATTATGAAGGGATTTTGGATGCATGGAATAATAATATCAATATAAATATGCATGCAATACAATCATTACCACTTTAGATTGTAAGCTTTCAGCCAGAGACCTTACTTCCAGTGTTCCACTTTGCAAAGCACAAAGCACACTGCTGCTCCCACCTGCCTTTAACCCCTTAACGACCAGCGGTCCTGGGACGTTTCCGTCCCATAAGGACCGCATAGGACCACGTGGATGCGCCGATACACGTGACCTGTCGCGTGTATTGGCGCGTCACTATGGGGCCTGATAGAGATCGCTCCGATCTTGGAGCGGTCAATTTCAGGCCCTATTTTTACTTACAGCGCTCCCGGTAGAGCGCTGTAAGTAAAAAGTGCGTGACATACTATGACCGTCATCGGTCCTTGAGTATTTCAAGGACCGTGACGGTCATAGTACGTCACATGTCGTTAAGGGGTTAAGATGAGCCATCGGTATAAAGCAATTGTGAATACATAAAAAAACAAACAAAGTGCCAGTACAATCCTTACCGGATAAAAGAAAAAGCGCTTGAATCAGCTATATAACGGGAACAGTAATCATCTATACTCACACAGTGTGTAGCACCGGTGTATCCATATCACCGGTGTTTAAAACAGCATGCAGGGAAATTTCAATTCCTTGTCCCTTCTCAAGTGATCCTCCGTATTGATTCTTCGTTGATACCGAAGTAGGTATATATAATCTCCTTCTTTTCACTCAATACATACAAGAAGTAAACTCCTTCGATATAATTATAAAGGCTTAAATAAGCCAAAAAGTAGCAATGAGAGAGTGTTGTTTCAAAATATCGAAAAATATTTATTTCTTCACTTCAAAATTTTTTATAAAATATAATACTTAAAAAATATTTTGCAAAACATGTATATGTTTAAAAACAATGATCTCTACTATATTCTATGTAACGCGTTTCGTGGCGAGCACCCGCCACTTTCTCAAACATAAAAATGAGATCTATCTCCTACAACTAACACTCTCATCTGCTAATTAATGATATAAGTCAGAGTAGATGAGAGTGTTAGTTGTAGGAGATAGATCTCATTTTTATGTTTGAGAAAGTGGCGGGTGCTCGCCACGAAACGCGTTACATAGAATATAGTAGAGATCATTGTTTTTAAACATATACATGTTTTGCAAAATATTTTTTAAGTATTATATTTTATAAAAAATTTTGAAGTGCAGAAATAAATATTTTTCGATATTTTGAAACAACACTCTCTCATTGCTACTTTTTGGCTTATTTAAGCCTTTATAATTATATCGAAGGAGTTTACTTCTTGTATGTATTGAGTGAAAAGAAGGAGATTATATATACCTACTTCGGTATCAACGAAGAATCAATACGGAGGATCACTTGAGAAGGGACAAGGAATTGAAATTTCCCTGCATGCTGTTTTAAACACCGGTGATATGGATACACCGGTGCTACACACTGTGTGAGTATAGATGATTACTGTTCCCGTTATATAGCTGATTCAAGCGCTTTTTTCTTTTATCCGGTAAGGATTGTACTGGCACTTTGTTTGTTTTTTTATTTTTGGTTCGTTGGATGTAACACATAGTGGAACACTGATCGAATCTGTGAGAGCAGCTGAGCAGCTTGGGATTCAATCCAAGTGGAAGTGGGTTCAATCAATATCTTCCACCTGCGAATTACATCTATCTTACATATATGTGTATGATAGACCATCTAAATCTGTGAGTACCCATTCTTTGGGGGATTTTGAAGAAGTGGGTTTGAATTTTGAAGTTACAGAGATATACTACTCTATGAGGCGCCCCTTTCTTTCTCTTTTCTCGTTCTTAATTGTGAATACATGGACATCAGTATACGGATATCAGTGAAACCCTGCAGTCTCTTTAAATGCAAAGAGTGTTGCCAAGTCTTCTTGAGCGTGTGCAACTTAAAGGGATAGTAATACTTCAGTATTACTAATCCCTATATTAAAGCCCTAGTAAAAAAAAAAATGTATTGCCCCCAGTGTCATCTCTCAAACCTTTATGGTTTGAGAGATGAACGCTTCTAAAGTTGCCCTCTCCCTCCCCCTTCCCCGTAGTCAGCGTTCTAGCTGACTGCAGGGAAGAGAGTCATACGACTTTCAGACGGCTCTGCAGCACAGACTGATCGTGTTAACTAAAAAAAAAACTTTCACTGAAATGGTCTTCTATGTGTGATTGGTTTGTGCTTGGTTTGCAAGCACACATAGAAGACCGTTTTAGTGAAAGTTTTTTTTTTAGTTAACGCGATCGCGGCTCTGCTGCAGAGCCGCCTGATGATCTATGACCGGATTTCCCTTCAGTCAGCTACAAAGCTGACTTCGGGGAAGGGGGAGGGAGAGGGCAACTTTAGAAGCGTTCATCTCTCAAACCATAAAGGTTTGAGAGATGACACTGGGGGCAATATGTTTTTTTTTTTTACTAGGGCTTTACTATAGGGATTAGTAATACTTAAGTATTACTATCCCTTTAAGAGATTTCTCTTGAACTCTACATATAAATGAACATTTAACTTGGAAAGTGCACCAAGCTACATCAATATTTATTGAACATATAGTGTTAAGCACACAGACAGTACCTTAAATTCATCCAGTTTCAACAAGACAGTATAGTGGGCACCTAGGTCCTGAGTAAGCGTGTTTATCCGCGAAACGTGTTGATCGAAGTCTAAAGAGATGTCTGCAGAAAGGTGCCCACTATGCTGTCTTGTTGAAATTGGATGAATTTAAGGTACTGTCTGTGTGCTTAACACTATATGTTCAATAAATATTGATGTTTTTATACAGCATAAGGAGTTACATCTTGAATATATAATAGTGTGGTGCACTTTCCAAGTTAAATGTCCCCTTTGTAAAGCACCTGTAATCTTATATTGTCTAAACCCTTAAAGGAGCAGTAAACTTTTTTTATGAAAACACATATTTTATAGAGCATTTCCTGCTGAATAAAACAAGGTCACTCCCATCACTGTCAGATGTTTTATTAAAATTTTATAGCAGTTTAAGTAATAAGGAAGTGAATTTACTGTGTTTACTTCCTGGTTCTTGTAACTGACAGGAAGTGAATTTATTGTGTTTACTTCCTGGTTCTTGTAACTGACAGGAAGTGAATTTACTGTGTTTACTTCCTGATAGTTCTAACTGACAGGAAGTGAATTTATTGTGTTTACTTCCTGATAGTTCTAACCGACAGGAAGTGACAGGCAGTTTCTATCACATTCTATGAAGAATTGTATATCGCTGACTTTTCTGACTTTCCTCTCCATTCGAATCTAACTAGGGTTGCCACCTTTTGTTCAAAAAAATACCGGCCAAGGCATTCCCTCCATATACTTAACATTGGAAAGAAGCCAATTTTTTACCGGCCTGCCGGTAAAATACCGTCTGGGTGGCAACCCTAAATCTAACAGGAAATCTAATTAGAATTTGACCACTAGGGGGCACTGCTAATGTAAAAAAACATGGGTTTAAACTGTAATAACTCTGGAAATATAAATCTCTCCGCAGTGGGAGTACCCTTATTTTACTCAATAGGAAAATCCCTTCAATATATATTTTTACATAAAAAAGTTTACTGCTCCTTTAAATTGTACACTTGTGACATTATATAAATTAACATCTTAAGTCATTCATTGTCTTTTTAAAATTAGTCGCCCGAGTCTTCTGTATATTAAAGGAACTGATTGCGCTATGTCTAAGCGCTTACGTCTTCATACCTCCCAAGTGTCCCTCTTTAGGAGGGACAGTCCCTCTTTTAGACCTAAATCCCTCTGTCCCTCTTTCCCACCCTGATGTCCCTCTTTTAGGAGATCAGATTGTGTGGTGTATATATAAGTGTATCATACTGCTCTACAGCAATAAAACTCACATTATTGTTTGTTTAAACATCAGTATATGTGTTTATAAATTAGTATGTGTAAATAAAATACTTTGGTCTTGTTATAAGTAATTTATTAGGTCACACAAAAAGGTGTCAATAGGTCATGAAATAGCCTCAAAATTCTCGGTAATGCCCTGCCTATCAGCCACGCCCCTGGGAACACACCCTAAAACACAAGTGTCCCTCTTTGGCAATTTGAAATGTTGGGTGGTATGCGTCTTTGTAGTTCTAAAGTTATGAAGCACTGAAGGTCCACCTTCTCCCCACATCACTCAGAAGATGCAGGCTGGTTGGGATGGCTTCAGGGAGGGACAAACTTCAGTTTGCAAATGGAAATCCTTGATACAAAGGGAAGAAAGGTGCTACACTTCTTGCATAACAAAATGCTCAAAGCCCATATTAAAGGAGCAGTAAACTTTTATTTATGAAAACACATATTTTATAGAGCATTTCCTGCTGAATAAAACAAGGTCACTCCCATCGCTGTCAGATGTTTTATTCAAAATTTATAGCAGTTTAAATAATCAGGAAGTGAATTTGCTGTGTTTACTTCCTGATAGTTCTAACTGACAGGAAGTGACTTTACTGTGTTTACTTCCTGATAGTTCTAACTGACAGGAAGTGAATTTACTGCATTTACTTCCTGATAGTTCTAACTGACAGGAAGTGACAGGCAGTTTCTATCACATTCTATGGAGAACTGTATGTCTCTTGACTTTTCTGACTTTCCTCTCCATTAGAAACTAACAGGAAATCTAATTAGAATTTGACCACTAGAGGGCACTGCTAATGTAAAAAAAATGGGTTTAAACTGTAATAACTCTGGAAATATAAATCTCTCAGCAGTGGGAGTACCCTTATTTTACTCAATAGGAAAATCCCTACAATAAACTTTTTTTCATAAAAAAAGTTTACTGCTCCTTTAACACTTGCACACATGGAGGTCCCAGCTGGCTTCAGGGTGCTCACGTCACATCAAGCCCTCCATTCGCTTGGCAGTAGAATCCAATGTATAGTGGGAGCACACCCGGCACTTGGGAACTGAATTATAGCGGTAGACAGTTGAAACCCTGTTAAAAACTCTTCCTTTATTTAGCACTTAAAAACAAATAGACATGGATACATTGAAGCGGTCACCAGAAGGTCGGTTACACGTGAACCATCTGATGCGTTTCGACATACACTGCTCTTAATCATAGACATCCTGCCGTTCTTCGGATTTCCCTTATACTTCCTTACTGAAGTTTGTCCCTCGCTGCAGCCGTCGAGTCACAAGACCTGATCTCAGATTCCATGGGAGGCGGACAGAAAGGGGCGGGCGGTGGATCTTCAGTGCTTCATAACTTCTGTACTACAAAGACGTAAGCGCTTAGACATAGCGCAATATATTACTTTTACTATACAGAAGACTTGGGCAAATAATTTTACATAGACATTACTATCCCTTTAACCTATCTTATTTTAAAGATTTCACCAACATATTGGTTTGCGCTATGAACATCTCTAATATCCAAGGAGTTAAAAAATGGACCCCCACACACCCTATAAGATACGTTTCGCTCATTTTAAAGAGAATAAAAAAACTGTATACTTTGTTCCAATGGTTTGTTTCTACAATAAATAGTTTGCGAGAAACTAATGCTTATTTCTTGTTGGCACAGTCCGGCACTTAACCTTTTGAGAGCCAGAGTGGTACGCAACGCATTGCTTTGCAATGCGTTGCGTACCACTCTGACACTCAAAGGGTTAATACTAATTAATTTCAAGGCATATTAACACTTAGCATGTAAAACAATTTTTATTGTAGGGTTTATCCTCCAGACTATAAGAAGAGCACTCCCAGTGCCCAGACATCTTTAAATCAATAGTTGTTGCAGCTAAAACTTGAATTTTTTAGGTGCAGTACCTCAATGGCCTGAAATGTTATGGTGGCGCTGTTGCTACATCATCCTATGGACAGCTCTGGTCAGCCGACCATACACCTCCATAGCATGGTGTGGCAACAGCGCCACTGTAACATTTCAGGCCATTGAGGTACTGCACCTAAAAAAATCAAGTTTTAGCTGCAATAACTTTAGCACATGTCTGAGCACTGGAAGTGCTCTTCTTTTAAACTGGAGGATTTACCCTAGAATTAATATTGTTTTACATATTATGTGTTACTATTCTTTTATGTGCTGAACCAATATCCATACCTCCCAAGTGTCCCTCTTTAGGAGATATTAGGGATCCATACCTCACAAGTGTCTTTATTTAGGAGATATTAGGGATCCATACCTCACAAGTGTCCCTCTTTAGGAAGGACAGTCCCTTTCTGAGACCCAATTTCCTCTGTCCCTCTTGCCTACCCTGGTGTCCCTGTGTTTAGGAGGTCAGATTGTGTAGTGTGTATATAAGTGTATCACCCTGGTGTCTCTGTGTTTAGGAGATCAGACTGTGTGGTGTGTATATAAGTGTATCACCCTGGTGTCCCCGTGTTTAGGAGATCAGAAGGTGTGGTGTATATAAGTGTATCACTCTGGTGTCCCTGTGTTTAGGAGATCATACTGTGCGGTGTGTGTATACGTGTATCACCCTGGTGTCCCTGTGTTTAGGTGATCAGACTGTGTGGTGTGTACATAAGTGTATCACCCTGATGTCCCTGCGTTTAGGAGATCAGACTGTGTGGTGTGTATAGAAGTGTATCACTCTGGTGTTCCTGTGTTTAGGAGATCAGACTGTGTGGTGTGTATATAAGTGTATCACCCTGGTGTCCCTGTGTTTAGGAGATCAGACCGTGTGGTGTGTATAGAAGTGTATCACCCTGGTGTTCCTGTGTTTAGGAGATCAGACCGTGTGGAGTGTTTATAAGTGTATCACCCTGATGTCCCTGTGTTTAGGAGATCAGACTGTGTGGTGTGTGTATATAAGTGTATCACCCTGGTTTCCCAGTGTTTAGGAGATCAGACTGTGTGGTCTGTGTATATAAGTGTATCACCCTGGTGTCCTGTGTTTAGGAGATCAGACTGTGTGGTGTGTATATAAATGTAACACCCTGAGGTCCCTGTGTTTAGGAGATCAGACTGTGTGGTGTGTGTATAGAAGTGTATCACCCTGGTGTCCCTGTGTTTAGGAGATCAGACTGTGTGGTGTGTATAGAAGTGTATCACCCTGGTGTCCCTGTGTTTAGGAGATCAGACTGTGTGGTGTGTATAGAAGTGTATCACCCTGGTGTCCCTGTGTTTAGGAGATCAGACTGTGTGGTGTGTATAGAAGTGTATCACCCTGGTGTTCCTGTGTTTAGGAGATCAGACTGTGCAGTGTGTATATAAGTGTATCACCCTGGTGTCCCTGTGTTTAGGAGATCAGACTGTGTGGTGTGTGTATAAGTGTATCACCCTGGTGTCCCTGTGTTTAGGAGATCAGACTGTGTGGTGTGTGTATAAGTGTATCACCCTGGTGTCCCTGTGTTTAGGAGATCAGACTGTGTTATGTGTATAGAAGTGTATCACCCTGGTGTCCCTGTGTTTAGGAGATCAGACTGTGCAGTGTGTATATAAGTGTATCACCCTGGTGAAACTGTGTTTAGGAGATCAGACTGTGTGGTGTGTATATAAGTGTATCACCCTGATGTCCCTGTGTTTAGTAGGTCAGACTGTGTGGTGTGTGTATAAGTGTATCACCCTGGTGTCCCTGTGTTTAGTAGGTCAGACTGTGTGGTGTGTATATAAGTGTATCACCCTGGTGTCCCTGTGTGTAGGAGATCAGACTGTGTGATGTGTATATAAGTGTATCACCCTGGTGTCCCTGTGTTTAGTAGGTCAGACTGTGTGGTGTGTATAGAAGTGTATCACCCTGGTGCCCCTGTGTTTAGGAGATCAGACTCTGTGGTGTGTATATAAGTGTATCACCCTGGTGTCTCTGTGTTTAGGAGATCAGACTGTGTGGTGTGTATAGAAGTGTATCACCCTGGTGTCTCTGTGTTTAGGAGATCAGACTGTGTGGTGTGTATAGAAGTGTATCACCCTGGTGTCCTTGTGTTTAGGAGATCAGACTGTGTGGTGTGTATAGAAGTGTATCACCCTGGTGTCCCTCTGTTTAGGAGATCAGACTGTGTGGTGTGTATATAAGTGTATCACCCTGGTGCCCCTGTGTTTAGGAGATCAGACTCTGTGGTGTGTATATAAGTGTATCACCCTGGTGTCCCTGTGTTTAGGAGATCAGACTGTGTGGTGTGTATAGAAGTGTATCACCCTGGTGTCCCTGTGTTTAGGAGATCAGACTGTGTGGTGTGTATAGAAGTGTATCACCCTGGTGTCCTTGTGTTTAGGAGATCAGACTGTGTGGTGTGTATATAAGTGTATCACTCTGGTGTCCCTGTGATTAGGAGATCAGACTGTGTGGTGTGTATAGAAGTGTATCACCCTGGTGTCACTGTGTTTAGGAGATCAGACTGTGTGGTGTGTATAGAAGTGTATCACCCTGGTGTCTCTGTGTTTAGGAGATCAGACTCTGTGGTGTGTATATAAGTGTATCACATTGCTTCACAGCAGTAAAACTCACATTAATGTTTTTGTAAATGTCAGTATATGTGTTTATATAAATTAGTCTGTGCAAATAAAACACTTTGGTCTTGCTCTAAATCATTTATTCAGTTACACAAAAACATGTCAGTAGGTCATATAGATAATCTAAAAATTATCAGTAAATGCACTACTAGCCACAGCCCCAGTTAACACCACCTAAAATTAAAGTGTCCCTCTTTGGCCATTTGAAATATTGGCACTTCTGAATATTTTCACACACACACACGCTGACTCACTTTCACAGACACACACACACACACACACACACTTTCACACACAAACACACACACACACACACACACTCACTTTCTGACACACACACACTTTCACACACACACATACACGCACACACACACACACACGCTCACTTTCACACACACACACACACACACACACACTCATTTTCACACACACACACTCACTTTCACACACACACACACACACACACACATACACGCTCAGTTTCACACACACACACACACACACACACACTGCTATGAATGAATCTAGGCAAAGTCTAGCATTTCTATTAGTAAAGAGAGCAGGAACCTAATTTAGATCAGACTATTTTGATAACGGTCACACGTCTTCGGCGCTAGTCTGCCTAGTGGGTTTATTTAGCGTTGATGTTTATGGTTTGTTTTTTGACATTAAAGATATGTTTAGTCAATAGAGCTATTTTCTCATATGAGTTTTTTTACGACGGGAAGCAATCTGCCTGAAAGTCCCTCTATAAACCAGTAATGCGAGATGTAGATGATTTAGGGTTTGAGATGGATCAAGGGATATCCACTTCAAAGAACCGTTTTAATTCAAGACATAATCAGTTGCCTGATGTTAGAGAAGCCGAAAAGGAAATCGCAACTGGACATGTTTAACCCTTTGAGTGCAGAGAGGCAACGCATTGCAATGCGTTGGAAAATTTTGTGGCACTCAAATGGTTAAGGCACTTATGTTCAAATGAAATGTAGAGTAATTTTGGGACCTATCAAATTTCACCATAGAAAAGCCCAGATTTCCCAGTAGGTAAAATAGGCAACTGCCTGTATTTATGTGTGCGTGATTGTGTGTGTGTGTGTGAGTATGTCTGTGCATGTGGGAGTGTATGTGTGTGAGTGTGTGTGCGAGTATGTGTGTGTGCTTGTGGGTTATTCAATAAAACTTTTTGTTTAAAAAAAAGTGTGTGTTTGTGGGAGTGGATGTATGTGAGTGCGTGTGCAAGTATGTGTATGTGTGTGTGTGCTTTTGTGAGTGTGTGTGTGAGTGTGCGAGTATGTGTGTGTGAGTGTATGTGTGTATGTGTGTGTGCTTTTGTGAGTATGTGTGTGTGAGTGTGCGAGTATGTGTGTGTGCTTTTGCGAGTATGTGTGAGTGTATGTGTGTATGCTTTTGCGAGTATGTGTGTGTGAGTGCATGTGCGAGTATGTGTGCATGTGCGAGTATGTGTGCATGTGCGAGTATGTGTGTGTGTCTGAGAGTGTATGTGTGTGAGTGCATGTGTGAATTTGTGTGTGTGTGTGAGTTTATGTGTGTGAGTGCATGTGTGAATATGTGTGTGAGTGTATGTGTGTGAATGCGTGTGGGAGTGTACATGTGTGAATGTGTGCTTTTGCGAGTGTGCATTTGTGTGTGTGAGTATGTGTGTGTGTGTGAGTGTGTGTGCAAGTATGTGTGTGACTGCTTGTGAGAGTATGTGTGTGTGAGAGTCTATGTGTGTGAGTGCATGTGTGAGTATGTGTGTGTGTGAGTGCATGTGGGAGTGTACGTGACTGAGTGTGTGCTTTTGTGAGTATGCATGTGTGTGCGTGAGTATGTGTGTGTGCATGTGCAAGTATGTGTGTGAGTGCTTGTGCGAGTATGTGTGTGCATGTGTGCGTGTATGTGTATGTGAATGTGTGTGTATTTAGGATTTTCCTGATCAGTAAAACAAGGTCACAGACATTGTTTATTGAATATATTCTTGAAAATAAAACAGAGAGAGGACAATTTTTTTCAGATACAAGTTCCTTGCTCTGATAAGTATGTACAGTTCTAAATAAGAGTTGCTGACATCGAAAAGTGCCTGTCTTGGCCTCTACATTGAATTAATTTGTGCATAAAAATAATCATATTCCCTGGTACACAACCCGTTTTCTAATGTGTCAAATTTGGTTATTTTCCCCACTGGAAATAAAATTGTAATTTCTCTTTATTAACCTTTCTGCTCATCTCAGAATATTTCCATTTCCTAATTGTCTTTTTTTTTATGAACAGGTGTGCGTTATTTTGGAGTTCATCGGGGCAGGTGTTATGGAAGATACAATTCAATCTATAGTCTAAATCTGTTTTTAAATCCCTCTTTAATAATCACCTTATTCTATATTGTGCTTCTAACATAAACGACGGGACATTTCATAGAGTGAGTAGCAGCAGGGGGATAGGAGGAATGCGTGTGCGGTAACTTCAGCTCCCTCTAGTTGGCCAGTGACAATAATAAGCCTTCCATCTTTATCTACAAATATTCTTTCATCTTTAAATTAGATCTGTTCAAGGAAGCAAATGACAACTGTGCTCTGTATTTAATATTCCTTTGGAATATAATATTGTGCCAAGAGAGAGGGTGTAAATTGTCAAGATGGAAACTTTCATAGAACTTTCTTGAAGAAACAAGATATTGAAGTACGGAAATGCTATGGACCTTTAGGACGAGATGTTCAGAAAGTGGTGGTAACTGACATTGTAATCAGAATAAAAAGTTCTTACACCATGGTCCGTCAGTTCTCAGACACATCTCCGTCATTTTTTTCACCCAATTCCGCCATCTCCATCAAAGGGAAAAAGCCGTCTTAAAAGTGGGTGTGGTTTAATCTTCTGTCATAATATAAGGTATTTTCAGAAAAAAATATCTGTTTGAACGTCATTTTTTTGTCTGATTAACGTTATTTCTTCCCGACATAATGAAAATGGTCTGAACTTGGAGAAGAAAAATTAGTTTCAAAGACAAAAAATGTCTTTGTTTCTTTGAAAATTTTCATTTCAAAGACAAAATGAAAGACCATTTTTAAGATCAGAATTTTTAACGGCAACGTTCAATGAGATCTTCTTACCATCATTTTGAATTCTGTAAATGAATTCTCAAACGTGACTGATTTACTTCTGAAAATATTGTCCTTCTTTTACCACCAACTCATGATCCGACAAGTTTTTCATTGTGACGACCTTTTGAACATCTCGCCCTTAGTTTGGGCAGCATGGTAGACATCTCTTATTAATAAACTCCACTTACGTTATTCTGAGTGGAACATTCAAATAGCCATTATGTAGCAATTCTTATGGATTGGTTCTCCAAAATGTATCTGTAGTTAGTTCTGGATACCATGACAATGGCGGTAGATGACTCTTACAAGAAACTAGGAATAATGTATTCATAAAAGTGAAAACAAACTCCTATTAGCTTCTGCTTTCTCAGGGGTAAATATCTCTAAACTGGTAGCAATAAATTCTATTGTATATACACTGCCGTTCAAGAATGTCCTTGTTTTCCATGAAAACATACATCAAACAAGGCCGAAACGTATGTCTGGGGTTGGCTGTTTCTCTTGTTCAGAGAGGAATTCCCTGGCATTTTGTTGTTGGACTGCTGTTGTGGCAGGACCAATAGGATATGCTTTAGGATATTTTCTCTCTGTGAAAAGCACTAGTGGGCTAGAAACATAGAATTTGACGGCAGATAAGAACCATTCGGCCCATCTAGTCTGCCCATTTTCCTACAGTAAAAACTTCAAACCTTTTTTGGTCCTTGGTCTTTTCTTATGTTAAGGATAGCTTTATGCTTATCCATGCATGTTTAAATTCTGTCACTGTATTAACTTCTACCACTTCTGCTGGTAGGCTATTCCACTTATCTACTACCATCTCAGTGAAGTAAAACTTTCTTACATTACATCTAAACCTGTGTCCCTCTATTTTTAGACTATGGCCTCTTGTCCTAATAGTTTTACTCCTTTGAAATATATTTCCCTCCTGCACTTTGTTGAATCCCTTCATGTATGTGAATGTGTCGATCATATCCCCTCTCTCTCTTCTCTCCTCCAAGCTATACATGTTCAAATCCTTTAGTCTATCCTGATATTTCTTTTCCTGTAAACCAGTCACCATTTTAGTAGCCCCTTCTCTGAATTCTCTCTAAGTATCTATATCCTTCTGGAGATGGGGTCTCCTGTACTGTACACAATACTCTAGATATCTATATCCTTCTAGAGATGGGGTCTCCAGTACTGTACACAATACTCTAGGTCTCCGGTACTGTACACAATACTCTAGATCTCCGGTACTGTACACAATACTCTAGGTCTCCAGTACTGTACACAATACTCTAGTTGAGGTCTAACTAGTGATCTGTAGAGTGGCATGACTACTTCCCTTTTTATGCTACTAATGCCCCTAGCTATATAACCCAGCACCCTGCTTACATTCCCCACTGCTTTATTACATTGCCTGCCTACCTTTAAGTCATTAGAGATAATTACTCCCAAATCCATTTCCTCTGTTGCCTCTGACAGTACAGTACCCTTAATAGTATATTTTTCCTTTGGATTTTTATGTCCCAAGTGCATTATTTTACATCTATCAACGTTAAACTGCATCTGACACACTCTTGACCATTCTTCTAACTTACCTAAATCATTTGTCATTTGGCTTATTCCCCCTGGAATGTCTATCCTATTGCAGATCTTGGTATCATCTGCAAAAAGCATACCTTACCTTGTAGACTGCACCCTGGGTAGGACACCACACACAGATTTGTACTGCAGACTTGTTCCTAGTTGAGCGTCTCTCACTCCCAGTCTACATATCCAAATTATCCTTGGGATTAGTCACCCTAATGGTAATAGGGGAATCCAACTGACTCCCAATCTAAATAGACATATGCTTCAAATAAGTTGCAAAATAAATAGGAAATACAGTCAAGATGTTGACAAGTTTGGAAAAAATTATTTTTAATTTAAATAATAATTGTGTCCTTCAAACTTTGCTTTTGTCAAAGAATGCTCCATTTGCTTTTTTCTTTTTGTGTCTCCACAAGGCAAGGCCACAACCACAATGTTCAGCAGCCCAGCCCCAGCTGTCCCTCAATTTAGTTAAAGGGATAGTAATACTTAAGTATTAATAATCCCTATAGTAAAGTCCTTTTAAAAATACATGTATTGCCCCCAGTTTCATCTCTCAAACCTTTATGGTTTGAGAGATATCCACTTTCAAAGTTCCCTCTCCCCTGAGGTCAGCGTTCTAGCTGACAGCAAGGGAATCCGGTTCCCCCTCCCGCCCCTTTTACCTAGTGTAAGCCATCTCTTCTCAGATGTGGAATCCAGTCCATAGACCAGACAGATAACAGCAGGGGACAATCTTCTTCCTATGAGAACAATGAAAGCCCTGCCCCCCCTTGACAAGTTTTTCAGGTTTTTCCCCTTATCTTAATTGAAGATTGTCCCTCTCTGCAGTCTACCTGGGCACCTCCCTTCTGATCTGGCTGAGCAGTGTTACATCAGTAAAAGGGGCAGGAGGGGGATACTTTGTCATTGAATTACTCTTGAACTACAACTCTGACAGTACTGATATAGCACTCTCCAAAGTCCAAATACTATGATGATTAATTAGAGCTGCTTTTATTTTGAAATATTACTATCTCTTTAAGTGGATCTTTCACCGTAATTCAAGTTTGCATATTTGCCTATGTGTTGTGTTAGCCAAAAGACCAGCAAATGTACAGTTAAGGAGATATTCGTACTTGTTACCACATGCTAATGTATGATCATTTCGGTACCAGGAAATGTTTGCTTTCACTTTTCTCAGAAATGAAATTGTGAATATCTCCTGAACTAGACATCTGCTGGACTTTTGGTTAACATGACACACAGGACGTTTTAAATGAAGTTTTCAAATATGTGAAGAAAATTCAAAGGGATAGTTCTACGTTAAAAGACCGTTTAAGCCAATGGAAAATGTGGGGATCCGATCCCTGTGTAACAGTTGGTGCGTCCAAGAATTGCTCAAAAACCCTTTGAATTCCAAAGGGGTATAAAATGCATTGCTTTGCAATGGGTTGGATACCCCTCTGTCACTCAAGGGGTTAAATTACCTTTACTGCCCAGGGCCCACTAATATTTTTTAAAGGGATAGTAATGTTTCACAATAAAGTCATCTCTGATTAATCTTCATAGTCTTTGGGTCATGGAAAGTGTTATTTCAATTCTGTCAGTGTTGTAGTTTAAGAGTAATTGAATGATAAAGTATCCCCCTCCCGCCCCTTTTACTGATGTAACACTATTCACCTCAGAGCAGCAAGACTGTGCAGATGGATCGCAGAGAGGGACAATCTTCACTGAGCATAAGGACAAACCTGAAAAACCTGTCAAGGGGGCAGGGTTTTCCTTATGATCACAGTAAGAAGATTGTCCCTTGCTGTGCCGCATCATTTCCACATTGCCCCCCAGTGTCCGTTTCCTACCTCTTCCCTGGTGGTCCAGCGGCAGGAGAGGTCTGTATGTGCCTCCTTTGGCACAGACCTGTAGCTGCTGGAGCTCCCGTGCGATCTTCTCTTCATGCAGAGCGCTGGGAGATGATGTAATCTCTCAGCGCTCTGTAATACTAAAGAGCCGACGAGGGAGCGCAGCATCTACAGGTCTGTCCTGAAGGAGGCACAGACCTGACTGGGCGGTGGGGGGCTAGTGCGGGCGGCAAGGCAACTTTTTTTTTTGTTAAAAGGGCACGAGGGCACTTTGGACAAAAAGGGCAGGTGCTCAAGCCCCCCTTGGAGTGTAAGTGCGCACGTGCCTGGGAGGCAGCTTACACTAGGTAAAAGGGGCGGGAGGGGGATAATTTATATCATTCAATTACTCTTGAACTACAACTCTGACAGTATTGAAATAACACTCTCCAAAGTCCAAATACTATGAAGATTAATTGGAGCTGCTGTTTTTGTGAAACATTACTATCCCTTTAATGCACATGGCCCACTAATTATTAACGAGACACATCAAAGAGTTGTTCTGGCACTGACAGAGTTAAACCACTAGGAATTATCTATTTGACCTCCTACGGTGCATTCCTAAACGTGGAAATAGTTTCTCATTCCGCCGCATTCGTTAATGAAATTACTTCGCTACTTGAGGAGACGTTGGTCTTGATTTTATCGGGGATATTGACTCTCTTCACTAGATTTAATGTACACGAACAGATAATTACACCCACAAGGCATGTCCGAGACCGTCCTTGTTCACTGTAGACCGAGATTGCTCTGCCGAGGTTGTTTGTGTATATATATATATGAAGAGAGAAATTAACCCTTTTGTGTGCCAGAGAGGTATCCAACGCATACCTCTCTAGCACTCAAAGGGTTAAACTGGCGCAAAGCAGGAGCCTATGGGGACAAGTGGCTTTTAATTGGTTTTACAGAAGGAAACTGGTCATTTAAAGGAGAAATAAAACCTCTTAATAATAACGACCATTAACATTGCTATGAACAGATGATGTTTGCACTTGTATGTTTATGTAAAGGATAACATCTTAAAGGGATAGTAATACTTGAAAATAATTGTATTTTATAATGTAGCTCTTAAAAAACATGAAAAATGATATAAGTCTTATCTCCCAAACCTTTATATTCACATGTAAAATATAGTAAAATGCTCTTTTCCTGGCTGTTTCATCCAAGTCTGCCATCTAGTGGACAGATTTGGAATTCAGTCCACAGAGCAACCGACAGCTCTTTAGCAGAGCCGAGATCACGATCTTTGAAAAGAACTACTTCATTGGAACTATCTACAAAGTGAGCCTGGCTTGAAAGCACACTTTGTAGACCATTCCAATTAAGAAATTATTTTTAAAGATGGTGATCTCAGCACTTCTGGAGAGGCACGGCCGGTCCCGGGACCGGATTCCAAATCTGAAGGGTGGAGCAATGACGTCACTCCAGGGGAAACTTTACTTCTGAATATCTCCCAAACCATAAAGGTTTGGGAGATAAGACTTATATTATTTTTCATGTTTTTTTAAGGGCTACAATATAAACTAAACTTACTTTCAAGTATTACTATCCCTTTAAATCAGTCCTGGATTGCAGGTCACGGAGGCGGACATGACAGTGCCTGGCCATTTTTTAAAGGGTTAAGATCACCATGGGCAATTTGCAGAGTCTGAGGTCATGCTAACAACTGTTATGCTTGGGCATCCGGTGGGTGGGATCACTTGCCTCACCTCCCCATAAACATATGTGCTGTGAGGGCCGGCCTGGAGGTAATATTAAGGCTTTGACCCTCCTGGAAAAAATTCTGGGGACGTAATGTAATGTAATGGATGTGACACCCAAAACCGATTGAAGATCTTGTCTCTTAAAACAAGGGGTAAAAGAACGTATTCATAGGGGTCATTAGTATTTCCTGACCTTAGAAAGGTAAAAAGGGAATTACTATCAGAAGGTGTTAGTTCTCCTTTAAAAAAAAATATGTAGGACAAACCACAGGGGACAAATTAACCCTTTAATTGACAGGGAGTAGGCAATGCTTTGCAATGCGTTGTGTACCCCTCTGGCATTCAAAGGTTTAAAACGTCCATTGATTCAACATGTTGGAAACCAGTGGCGTAACAATGGGGGTTGCAGCGGTCGCACCTGCGACTGGGCCCGTCACTACAGAGGCCTGGCCGCCCCCTGCGACCCCCTCTCCCGCAGCAGTCTCTTAGCTGAGCTCCCACTCAGTGCGCCGCTGTAGTAATACAGAGTGCTGGGAGATGACATCATCTCCATGACATCATCTCCCAGCCTCTGCATTACTAGAGCGGCGCGCGGGAGCTTCAGGTCAAGAGATCTGTGCCAAAGGAGGAACAGATCTGTGAAGACACTCCGCTAGACCACCAGGGACTGGAGGTAGGGGCAATGTGCAGATAAAGGGGAAATGTGGAGATGAAGGGGCAATGTCAAGATGCGGGCATTGTGGAAGGGGGCATTGTGGAGATGGGGGCATTGTGGAAGGGGCAGTGTGGAGATGGAGGGGGCATTGTGGAAGGGGCAGTGTGGATGAGGGGGGCCAATGTGGTTGGGGGGCCCATGGCAATTCTTGCACCAGGGCCCGGTGGCTTCTAGTTACGCCTCTGTTGGAAACTTTTTTTAATTTCTAATTTTTTTAATTTGTTGGTTTTTTTTTTTAGCATTCAGGAGATTCAATATCCCCATTTAAATAAATGGAAATATTGGGTCTCTTATGGCGTAGGTCAGTGATTCTCAACTCCGGTCCTTGGGACCCGCTAAAACAGGCCAGGATTTGATGATTTCCTTGTTAGAGCACAGGTGAGTTATTCAATGTGAATGAGCCTCTGATCACATGATTTCCTTGTTAGTGCACAGGTGAGTTAATCAGTGTGAATGAGCCCCTGATCACATGATTTCCTTGTTAGAGCACAGGTGAGTTATTCAATGTGAATGAGCCTCTGATCACATGATTTCCTTGTTAGTACACAGGTGAGTTAATCAATGTGAATGAGCCCCTGATCACATGATTTCCTTGTTAGAGCACAGGTGAGTTAATCAGTGTGAATGAGCCTCTGATCACATGATTTCCTTGTTAGTACACAGGTGAGTTAGTCAATGTGAATGAGCCTCTGATCACATGATTTCCTTGTTAGAGCACAGGTGAGTTAATCAATGTGAATGAGCCTCTGATCACATGATTTCCTTGTTAGTACACAGGTGAGTTAGTCAATGTGAATGAGCCTCTGATCACATGATTTCCTTGTTAGAGCACAGGTGAGTTAATCAATGTGAATGAGCCTCTGATCACATGATTTCCTTGTTAGAGCACAGGTGAGTTAATCAGTGTGAATGAGCTTCTGATCACATGATTTCCTTGTTAGAGCACAGGTGAGTTAATCAGTGTGAATGAGCCTCTGATCACATGATTTCCTTGTTAGAACACAGATGAGTTAATCAATGTGAATGAGCCTCTGATCACATGATTTCCTTGTTAGTGCACAGGTGAGTTAATCAATGTGAATGAGCCTCTGATCACCACACCTGTGCTCTAGCAGAGAAATCCCTAAGTCCTGGCCTGTTAGTGGGTCCTGAGGACACGAGTTGATAACCACTGCTCTAGAATATCTATATCGTTCTGGAGATGGGGTCTCCAGTACTGTACACAATACTCTAGGTTAGGTCTAACTAGTGATCTGTACAGTGACATGACCACTTCTCTTTTTCTGCTACTAATACCCCTAGATATACAACCCAGAACCCTGCCTGCATTCCCCACTGCTTTGTTACATTGCCTGCCTAACTTTAAATTAACCAAAATAATTACTCCCAAATCTCTTTCCTCTGTTGTCTCTGACAGAACAGTACCCTTAACCCCTTAAGGACCGGAGGTTATGGGACATTTCTGTCCCATAACGACCGCCTAGGGGCACTTTGACGCGCCGGTACACGTGACCTGTCACGTGTATCGGCGCGTCACTATGGGGCTTCAAAGAGATCGCTCCGATCTTGGAGAGGTCTATTTCATGCCCTATTTTTTACTTACAGCGCTCCCGGTAGAGCGCTGTAAGTAAAAAGTACGTGACGTACCATGACCGTCATCGGTCCTTGAGTAGTTCAAGGACCGTGACGGTCCTGGTACGTCAACGGTCCCTAAGGGGTTAATACTATATTTTGCCTTTGGAGTTTTACGTCTCAAGCGGATTATATAACATTTATAGAATGACTTCAATTGACAGGGAAAGACAGAGCAGAAAAGAAATGTGTTTGCAGCACAAGTGAAATTCTGAATTATGATTTATGATCCACACTGAGACACTTAACCTTTTTAAAGCCAGAGAGTGTAATCCATTTATTTCCAATGTGTTATAAACCTCCCCGTAGCTCAAAGCGTTAAAGCAGTGGTTCTCAACTCCTGTCCTCAGGACCCACTAACAGGCCAGGATTTGATGATTTCCTTGTTAGAGCACAGGTGAGTTAATCAATGTGAATGAGCCTCTGATCACATGATTTCCTTGTTAGAGCACAGGTGAGTTAATCAATGTGAATGAGCCTCTGATCACATGATTTCCTTGTTAGAGCACAGGTGAGTTAATCAATGTGAATGAGCCTCTGATCACATGATTTCCTTGTTAGAGCGCAGGGGAGTTAATCAATGTGAATGAGCCTCTGATCACATGATTTCCTTGTTAGAGCGCAGGTGAGTTAATCAATGTGAATGAGCCTCTGATCACATGATTTCCTTGTTAGAGCACAGGTGAGTTAATCAGTGTGGATGAGCCTCTGATCACATGATTTCCTTGTTAGAACACAGGTGAGTTAATCAATGTGAATGAGCCTCTGATACATGATTTCCTTGTTAGAACACAGGTGAGTTAATCAATGTGAATGATCCTCTAATCACATGATTTCCTTGTTAGAGCGCAGGTGAGTTAATCAATGTGAATGAGCCTCTGATCACATGATTTCCTTGTTAGAACACAGGTGAGTTAATCAGTGTGAATGAGCCTCTGATCACATGATTTCCTTGTTAGAACACAGGTGAGTTAATCAATGTGAATGAGCCTCTGATCACCACACCTGTGCTCTAGCAAAGAAATCCCTAAGTCCTGGCCTGTTAGTGGGTCCCAAGGACCGGAGCTGAGAACCACTGCACTAAGTCCTGGCCTGTTAGTGGGTCCTGAGGACAGGAGTTGAGAACCACTGGTGCAGGTGGTGTACTCTAGAATTACATTGATACTTGTAAGTATATCAGCCCCATTAAACTTAATTAAAGGAATAGAAAAACTTAAAGGGTTTGCAATGTTTTGTATTGATAAAAAGTAATATCATATATATTCAAAAAATAAATCCATCGATGCCAGTCTGATCTCCCAGTCCTTTATGGTTTGAGAGATTTACAGTGATAAAGTTCTCCCCTTTCACAGACGTCAGCGCTCTAGCTGACAGTAGAAGATCGTGGTCCCGGGACAGCAGGTGGCTCTTCAGCAGAAACTGTGTAGAAAGTTGCAGCTGCTTTCGGACAGAAAAAACGGAATTTTCAGGTTCCATAAAAACTTCTTTTAATTCTTCATGTTAAAACGACAAACATCAATAGTAAACAACAGAGCACAGTGACCCAGACCAGGAACACACTCATGACATCGTCTAACGCGTTTCACGCCAACGGCGCTTAATCATAGACTAATCCAAAATGGAAAACCCCTGTGCTAATAAAACCTCTAATACAAACCCAATTGGTTTAAAAATTCAAATCAACATGATGTCTTCCTGGTTGTTCACCTGTCAATCAAGGTCAGCCACAGCCAATCTAGATAAAGAGACATGTATACATTTTGCCCAAAACAATTAACCCACAATATAGACAGAAGGCAAAGCCATAGTTCCATTCAAAGCAACAGATACACTATTCAATCCAGGGCTGGTGCAAGGATTTTTGCCACCCTAGGCAAAACCTAATTTTGCCGCCTATTGGCTTTGCCTCTTGTGCCCCACTTTATACCCCGCCTATTTATACCCCACCTCATTTCATGATTGTTACCTCTTTTCATGATTGTCCTCTCTCTACCCCCTGGGCCAGTCTGCCACTGGTCTGGAGATGCCTGTAAGAGATGCCCCCCACCAGCTCCAACTTGCCCCCAACAGCTCCACTTTGCCCCATCAGCTCCAACTTGGCCCCACCAGCTCCACTTTGCTCCACCAGCTCCAACTTTCCTCCATTAGCTCCAACTTTCCCCCTATCAGCTCCAACTTGCCCCCCATCAGCTCCACTTTGCCTCCATCAGCTCCAACTTGCCCCCACCAGCTCCAACTTGCCCCCTATAAGCTCCAACTTGCCCGCACCACTCCACGTTGCCCCCTATCAGCTCTACCTTGCCTCTTATCAGCTCCAACTTGCCCCCACCAGCTCCACTTTGCCCCCTATCAGCTCCAACTTGCCCGTACCACTCCACATTGCCCCCTATCAGCTCCACTTTGCCCCCTATCAGCTTCAACTTGCCCCCTTTCACCTCCAGCTTACCTGCACCACTCCACATTGCCCCCTATCAGCTCCACATTGCCCCCTAAGAGCTCCACCTTGCCTCCTATCAGCTCCACCTTGCCCCCTCAGCTCCAACTTGCCCCCATCAGTTCCACTTTGCACCCCCATCAGCTCCAAGTTGCCCCCACCAGCTCCAACTTGCCTCCGTCAGCTCCAGCTTGCCCCACCACTCCACTTTGCCCCCTATCAGCTCCAACTTGCCCCCCATCAGCTCCAACTTGCCCCCCCAACACAGACCTGTAGCTGCTGGAGCTCCCGCGCAGTCTTCTCTTCAGTAATGCAGAGCGCGCCGGGAGATGCTGAATCCCAGCTCGCTCTGCGTTACTAAAGAGCCGACGGCGATGCGGGAGCTCCAGCAGCTATACAGACCTGACTGTGTTGCGGTGCCTGGCGTGGTGCATGCGGACGCAGCTCTTCTCTGCTGCATGCCTGCTCCCCCAGTACATGTGCGCCCTAGGCCAGCGCCTACCAAGCCTATAGGTAGTGCCGGCCCTGATTCAATCTTTAAAAACAATGCCGACAATTACACCCACAGGCAATAGACCACACTAGTAAATCAATACAACTAATTAAATAAAATAATTAAATTGAATAAATAACAAATAAATTAATTGAGACCACAAAAAAAACCCAATCAACTTATATTAATATATATGAATCATATATCATATGGATGTACGTCGACATTGCTACCCCTAACTGTATTAATACACCCAGAGAACACCCCTCAGGCCGAAAATAGGATAGGTGCCACATCTACGCCATACAGACATCCTATGGGATCAAAAAAGAGGCAAATCCCCCGCAAAATGGACCCTGTTGGGGTGGAAACATAGAGATAAGCACATGAAAAAGTAGGGGTACCCTAGAAAGAGACACAGTCCCCCAAGGGATACGGAATGGGCATCAGTCAAAAATATGGCTGATGTCCCATTCCAAATTCAGACCAGCCACATTCAGCATAGCCGAAATACCGCAATCTAAAAAAAAATACTTCATTGGAAAGGTCTACAAAGTGTGCTTGCAAACCAGGCATGCGTTGTAGACCTTTCCAATTAAATGGTTCTTAGATTGCGGTGTTTTGGCTCTGCTGTAGAGCCGCCTCAAGTCGCATGACTTGAATCTTTACAGCTGAAATCAGCGAGGGGGGAACTTTATCACCGTATATCTCTCAGACCATAAAGTACTGTGAGATCGGACTGGCATCAATGGATTTATTTTTTGAATATCTACAATACTACTTTTTTTTATAAATACAAGACATTACTAATAGTGTTGAGCGAGCACCCCGATGCTCGGGTGTTCGGGTGCTCTGACCGAGCACCCCCGGAGGCTCGAGTGCTCGGCCGAGCACCCGAGCCCCATTGAATTCAATGGGAGGACTCGAGCATTACACCAGGCACCCCCTGCTCTGATGAGGGGAGGGTGCCTGGTCAATGCCCCCCTTCATCTCCACAATGCCCCTCTTCCACAATGTCCCCCTTCCACAATGTCCCCCTTCATCTCCACAATGTCCCCCTTCATCTCCACAATGCCCCCCTTCATCTCAACAATGCCCCTCTTCCACAATGTCCCCCTTCCACAATGTCCCCCTTCCACAATGTCCCCCTTCATCTCCACAATGTCCCCCTTCATCTCCACAATGCCCCCCTTCATCTCAACAATGCCCCTCTTCCACAATGTCCCCCTTCCACAATGTCCCCCTTCCACAATGTCCCCCTTCATCTCCACAATGTCCCCCTTCATCTCCACAATGCCCCCCTTCATCTCAACAATGCCCCTTCCACAATGTCCCCCTTCCACAATGTCCCCCTTCCACAATGTCCCCCTTCATCTCCACAATGCCCCCTTCATCTCCACAATGCCCCCTTCCATCTCCACATGTCCCCTACCTCCAGTCCCTGGTGGTCCAGCGGAGCGTCTGTAAGATCTGTGCCTCCTTCGGCACAGATCCCTGCCACCCGAACATGGCGGGCGAGCACATGGCGGTACTCGTACGAGTACCGCCATGTGCCGAGCAGAGCGATGCTCGAGCCGATCCGAGCATCAGCCGAGCATGCTCGCTCAACACTAATTACTAACCCTTTAATATGTAAAAAAACATGTTGTAGGGTTTATCCCCATGATAAACCCCATGGGGTAATCCCACTGCTGAAAGGTGTTTTATTCAAACATTATTACAGCTCAGACTTGAATTTTTTTAGGTGCAGTATCACAATGGCCTGTTATTGTACAGTGGTGCTGTTGCTACTCTATCCTATGGACAGCTGTGGTCAGTTGACCATAAATCTCCATAAGATAGTATAGCAACAGCGCCGCTGTACAATTTCAGGCTACTGTTGTCAGGGCCGGATTTAGATCTCAGGAGCCTGTAGGCACAGAAATCTGAAGCGCCCCCCCCCAATTGGCCATCTCCACAATGCTCCAAATCTCCACATTAACCCCCATATCCATATTGCCCTCATGTTGCCCCCATCAGTTGTCTTGCCCCATCAGCTCCAAATTGCCCCCATCAGCTCCAACTGTCTTGCCCTCATCAGCTCCAACTTGCCCCCATCAGCTCCAAGCTCCAACTTGCCCCATCAGCTCCAACTGTCTTGCCCCATCAGCTCCAACTATCTTGCCCCATCAGCTCCAACTATCTTGCCCCATCAGCTCTAACCTGCCCCATCAGCTCCAACTTGCCCCCATCAGCTCCAACTGTCTTGCCCCCATCAGCTCCAAGCTCCACATTGCCCCCATCAGCATCAGCTCCAACTTGCCCTCACATTGCCATCAGCTCCACATTGCCCCCCCCCCGGTATCCGTTTCCTACCTCCCTGGTGGTCCAGCGGCAGGAGATGTTTGTGTCTCCTCCTTCTGCACAGACCTGCAGCTTCTGTTGCACCCCGTGCGGTCTTCTCTTTAGGAATGCAGAATGCTGGGAGATGTCATCTCCCAGTGCTCTGCATTAGAACCGACAAGGGTGAGCAGCTGCAGCTACAGCCTTCGGCACAGACCTTAGCAAGCGAGGGGCAGACCAGGTTACTGCGCTCAGCGCGGAATCGCTGTAATATATATATATATATATATATATATATATATATATATATATATATATATATACACACATATATATAAAAAAAATATTTCAATGACAGGTGCCCCTCTGTGGGGTGTGCCTGTAGGCAGGTGCCTAATCTGCCTTATGGCAAATCCGGCCCTGACTGTGGTACAGCACCTAAAAAATTAATGTTTGAGTTGTAATAACTTTTAATACAACACCTTTCACCAGTGGGATTGGTTTTGTTTTTTTATGTTACATATTAAGTATTACTATCCCTTCATGGTAATATTGATGTCCTTAGACTTATGATGACCACATTAAACTTTTGATGTCCTCAGTATGTATGCTGGCTACGTATGAAATTAACCCTATGTACCATTGGTTTTCAATGCTTTGCACCTCCAGTCCTTGAAGGGTTAATAAGCTTATTCATTACATATTAGCCATTATGGGATTAGGATGCCATTCTCATTTGTAAAAAGCACATGCTCTTGTGTGATTCGAATCAATTGGGTATAAGATACAATAGGTAAACTGACCCTCTTGTTGACCTCTAGGAAACAAAATGTCAAATAACTGTTAGTGGTCAATCTCACACATCTATTGACTGAAACCTGAATCCGAGCATTGAGCCAGACTTTGACCTGTATTTGAGTTTAAGGAATTTGTTGGAGACGTCCGCCGGTCACTTCGTAGGAGAAATCCTGACCTCTCGGATGGATATTTTGTTGTGATTGTCTTTGAAGGATGATAGAGAGATCTGTCCTCAGAGATAAATGTATTTATTTATTTAGAACGTGTTTTACTGGGAGGAATACACTGAGATCTCTCTCGTTTTCAAATATGTCCCTGAGTGGTTTTCCAATACAAAGTGACACATTTATACACAAAAGAAACAAGGACATAAACATGACACATTATCTTTTATCTAAAACCGAAGCGGCTGGCTGTTTTCTGGTAAGTAACTGCTCGTCATATTGTACGGTCAATCCAGCATGTGGCTTGTTACTGTATTTGAAGAGCAGACGTAAAGATCATGTCCAAAGGATCTTAAAGGGATAGTAATGGTTAATTTTAAGTTGTTTTAATATTGTAGAAATTAAAAAAAGGTTAACATCTATGTAAGTCTTATCTCTCAAACCTTTATGGTTTGAGAGATATAACTTGCTAAAGTTACCTTTTCCTGGCTGTTTTACTGAAGTCTGCCATCTAGCTGACAGCTGCAGATTCCAGTCATTTGACCAGACAGAGGCTCTTCAGCAGAGCTGAAATCACGCTATTCAGAAATAAATACTTCACTGGAACAGTCTATAAAGTGTGCTTGCAAGCCAGGCACACCTTCTAGACCATTCCAAATTAAGTATTTCTCTTTAGATATCGTTATATCGACGCTGCTGAAGAGCCACATCTGGTCATGCGACCAGAATCTGCTTCTGGCAGCATTACAGATCGTCAAGCAGAAAGGGGAGGGACCAGAGGGCTTTATTTTCCTATATCTCTCATAGTAACATAGTAACATAGTAGATAAGGCTGAAAAAAGACATGCGTCCATCAAGTCCAGCCCATGCCAATAACACCCCTGTTGATCCAGAGGAAGGCAACAAAAAAGCCCTCTGGAGCAATTTCCAATGTAGGTGTGTGTGTGAGTGTGTCAAATAGTTCCCCGGCTCAATATCCTATTTGCTTTGAAGCCATCTGTCATAACTGTCAATATTGTTCTGTGCTAGATAGGCATCCATTGCTTTTTTGAATGCAGTTACATTATCTGCAAGCACAGCATCCCGAGGCAAAGAATTCCATAGCCTTACCGCCCTTACTGTAAAGAATCCCTGCCTGTGTTTTAGTCGAAAGCGCCTTTCCTCAAGTCTTAATGGATGACCTCTTGTTCTTAGCTCAGCTCTTTGCATAAATAATTCATTGGATAGTTCTTTGTATTGGCCTTGAATGTATTTGTAAATGGTAATCATATCACCCCTTAGACGTCTCTTTTCTAATGTAAACAAACCCAGTTTGGCTAGTCTCTCTTTGTAACTCAGATCCTCCAATCCCTTTATCAGTTTTGTTGCACGTCTCTGCACCTTTTCCAGTTCAGTAATGTCTTTTTTTAGAACAGGCGCCCAAAATTGTACTCCATATTCTAGATGAGGCCTAACCAAGGATTTATACAGAGGTAGGATAATATTAGCATCCCTTGCTTCTACACCTCTTTTTATGCAGGCTAGTACTCTATTTGCTCTTGCAGCAGCTGAGTGACTCTGCACACTGCTGTGAAGACTATTGTCTATCAGTACACCTAAATCTTTCTCTAATGAGGATTTCCCAAGTTGTTTCCCATTTAGAGTATATGTAGCAAGTTTGTTTCTACAACCCAAATGCATAACTTTACATTTATCTACATTAAATGACATCTGCCACTTTTCTGCCCATTCACTTAGTTTATCTAAATCCTTCTGTAGGGAAAAAACATCGAGCTCTGTATGTATTTCCTTACATAGCTTAGTGTCATCAGCAAAGATTGAGATGCTACTTTCAATTCCCACTTCTAGATCATTAATAAACAAATTAAAAAGCATTGGGCCCAGGACTGAACCCTGCGGTACCCCACTTATAACCCTAGACCAATTTGAAAAAGTTCCATTTACAACAACTCTCTGCCATCTATCATTTAACCAGTTCTCAATCCATGTACAGATACCACCACCCAAACCGAAGCCTTTTAATTTATGCAGTAACCTGTTGTGAGGCACTGTGTCAAAGGCTTTTGCAAAATCCAAGTATACTACATCAACCGCAATTCCCCTGTCCAAATTACTACTCACTCTTTCATAAAATGCAAGTAAATTAGTCTGACATGATCTGTTCTTCATGAAACCATGCTGATTCCTACTAATGATATTGTTTGTCTTCACATAGTTCTGAATACTATCAGTTAATAACCCTTCTAGTATCTTACCCACTATGGAAGTCAAGCTCACAGGTCTATAATTTCCTGGTTTGGATCTTGCTCCCTTTTTAAACAACGGTTATTAACGGTCTGAGAGATACGAATAAGTGCAAGTACTCTCTTTTAATTGTTTCTACCATATAGTTAATACTTTTTTTCTGACATTACTATCCCTTTAATCTCATAGAAATAAAATCGTCTTTAGTGCCTACATTTCTGGGTTGTAATTGACGACAGATCAGCAAACAACTGATATGAATTATATTTAAAATGCACCACTGATGCCTTGTGATACAAATCCTCAGCCCCCTTGCCTATAGAGTAACTGAGGTGTGTAATCATACTTGGGAACATCATCCTCTTGTGTCCTTGGAGAGGGTTCACGTACTTCAACCAGCATATGTAGATGACAAGATGACCATCATAAAGGGGGTGGGGCTTATAGGGAGCCAGGGTTTATCTGCGTTGTGTCACAAGGTGGGTGTGAAATGGGCAGAACAGGGTAGGAAG
>CM074727.1:13690468-13755468 GCA_037306005.1 Rhinophrynus dorsalis | reverse complement strand
TTGGAGGCAATGGGGGGCAATGTGAAGGTGTGGAGGTGATGTGGTGGCAGTGTGGAAATTGGGGGGCAATGTGGAGGCAATATGGAGAATGGGGGGCAATGTGGAGATTGGGAAAATGGGGGGAAATGTGGAGACTGGGGGCAATGGGGGGGGGGTAATGTGGTCGGGGGGGCCCATGGCAATTTCTGCACCAGGGCCCGGTGGCTTCTAGTTACGCCTCTGCTTCTGGCACTCAAAGGGTTATAAAATCAAATCGGAGTTATTCTGAAATAAAGGGGACGAATACACATTCCTAAATTCCAGCGCACTTGAATAGGGTTTTTAACCCCTTGAATGCTAGAGAGGCCTTTTTAACCCCTTGAGCGCTAGAGACCTCTCTAGAATTCAATCGGTTAAAAGCCCAGTTTAACAGGGATTTTTATTCGTCCCCTATGGTGCAGTGGGTTTAATCCAGAATAACTCCATTTTGGTTTTATAACTATGTCCCAGAGTGCTTTGTACAAGTGGTGTAGATGAGCTCAGTCATATGCACAATTACACCTCTTGGCTTTGAAACGTTCAGTTCACAACGTGCAGACTTCACATTATGGGGTTCTGCGTTGCCAGGTCCCATAAACCAGCAGGTGCATCTCAGCTGAGATTTAACATTTACCTCTCGTTACAGCCAAGAGTCGTTTGTTCCTGTTTATAATTATTACCAGACCTGAGAACTTAAAGGGATAGTAATACTTAAAATGTAAAAAAATATATGTTGTAGGGCTTATCCCCCTGAGTAAAACAAGGGTACTTCCACTGCTGAAAGGTGTTTCATTCAAAAGTTATTAATTTTCAAAGTTGAATTTTTTAGGTGCAGTATCACAGTGGCCTGAAATTGTACAGTGGCGCTGTTGCTACACCATCCTATGGAGATTTATGGTCAACTGACCAGAGCTGTCCATAGGATTGTGTACCAACAGCGCCACTGTACAATTTCAGGCCACTGTGATATTGCACCTAAAAAATTCAACTTTGAAAATTAATAACTTTTGAATGAAATACCTTTCAGCAGTGGGAGTACCCTTGTTTTACTCAGGGGGATAAGCCCTACAACATATATTTTTTTACATTTTAAGTATTGCTATCCCTTTAATCTCTTTGAGCCCCAGAAGACGGTGCATGTGCTGCCGAACAGGGGGTACGGGAGTGGCCAGCTCAGCTGTGGCACTAACCAAAATTTGACACTTTTGGCATTCGCCTACTCAGCCTATTGGGCAATCCATAAGGGATAAAACATAGAAACATAGAATCTGACGGCAGATAGGAACCATTCGGCCCATCTAGTCGCCCATTTTCCTACTGTAAAAACCTCAAACCTACTTTGGTCCTTGGTCTTTTCTTATGTTCAGTTCATCCTTATGCCTATCCCATGCATGCTTAAATTCTGTCACTGTGTTAACTTCTGCCACTTCTGCTGGTAGGCTATTCCACTTATCTACTACCCTCTCAGTGAAGTAAAACTTTCTTACGTTACGTCTAAACCTGTGTCCCTCTAGTTTTAGACTATGGCCTCTTGTCCTAACATTTTTACTCCTTTCAAATGTACTTCCCTCCTGCACTTTGTTGAATCCCTTCATGTATTTGAATGTTTCTATCACATGACTCCCAAGTGTCCCTCTTTAGGAGGGACAGTCCCTCTTTTAGACCCAAATCCCTCTGTCCCTCTTTCCCACCCTGATGTCCCTCTTTCATACCTCCCAACATTTCAAATTGCCAAAGAGGGACACTTGTGTTTTAGGGGGTGATGCTGGGGCCTTGGCTGGTGGGTGGGACGTTACCGAGAAATTTTAGGCTATTTCATGACCTATTGATACCTCCTTGTGTAACCAAATAAATGACTTATAACAAGATCTAAGTATTTTATTTACACAGAATAATTTATTAACACATATACTTATGTTTAAACAAACAATAATGTGAATTTTATTGCTGTAGAGCAATATGATACACTTACATACAAGCCATGCAATCCGATCTCCTAAAAAGAGGGACCTCAGTGTGGGAAAGAGGGACAGAGGGATTTGGGTCCATAAGAGGGACTGTCCCTCCTAAAGAGGGACACTTGGGAGGTATGCTCTTTTTAGGAGATCAGACTGTGTGGTTTATATATAAGTGTATCACATTGTTCTACAGCAATAAAACTCACATTCTTGTTTGTATAAACATCAGTATATGTGTATTTATACATTAGTCTGTGTAAATAAAACACTTTATTGATCTAAAACATGTATTAGGTTACACATGGAGGTATCAATAGGTCGTGAAATAGCATAAAAATTCTCAGTAATGCTCCGCCCACAGGCAACGCCTCCAGCAACACCCCCTAAAACACAATTGTCTCTCTTTGTCAATTTTTAAATGATGAGAGGTCTGCTATCATATCCCCTCTCTCTCTCTTCTCTCCTCCAAGCTATACATGTTCAGAACCTTTAGTCTATCCTGATATTTCTTTTCCTGTAAACCAGTCACCATTTTAGTTGCCCTTTTCTGAATCTTCAGAAATTACAGAACAATAAGGATTGCTACTGTAGCCGTGTAACAAGCATTACCATCAGTAACAAGTATTACCATCAACACTGCTGAACTCACCAAGGTTTCAAAGCAGGTGGATCCGGAGCTACTCCCCACCACCTTGGCTACAGACTCCGACATACAAGACGACACAGGAGGGGAGGGCTTCAACAGACCCGCTGATCCCAAACAGTCATACGGTCCAAGGAGTTTATAAAAAGTCGATTTTAATGTACAAAATGTATAACAAAACCATGATAAATGGACTGACACATGGAAGCCAAGATACAAAAGACACACAAACCACCTGACGCGTTTCATGATTATCTCACTTAATCATGAAACGCATTAGGTGGTTTGTGTGTCTTGTGTGTGTGTTGGTGTACATTTGCCAGTACATTTAACATGGTTTTGTATTTTAGTTTTGTGCAATAAAAATGACCTTTTAGAAACTCCTTGGAACATATGGCTGTTTGGGATTAGCGGATGTGTCGAAGCATAAAAAGAGGTATTGAAGCAAGAGTGGATAACATTATTTTGCCTTTATACAAATCATTGGTAAGACCTCACCTTGAGTATGCAGTGCAGTATTGGGCACCAGTCCTGAAAAAGGATATACTAGAACTAGAGAGGGTACAGCAAAGAGCAACAAAATTAATTAAGGGAATGGAGGACTTGATGTATGAGGAACGACTAGACAAACTTGGTTTATTAACTCTAGAGAAAATACGACTAAGAGGAGACCTTATCACATTGTACAAGTATATGAGAGGTCAATACAAGGATCTCTGCGGTGAGCTATTTGTTCAAGGCCTAATCAGGTGACCAGGAGACACCCCTTGACATTAGAGGAAAGGGGTTTAGACTTCAGCAGAGGAAGGGTTTTTTTTTATAGTGAGGTCTGTTAAATTATGGAATTCCTTGCCCAAGGAGGTGGTTATGACAGATAAAATGGATACATTTAAGAGAAGATTACATATATTTTTTTCAAAAGGGAACATACAGCATTATACTGTTTATAAGTAGGAAAAACAGGAAGGTCTGATAAAGACAAACTAATTTGGTAGCAGGAAAGCTATATAATTCTCATGTCACTGGGTTAGGAGGCAAGGGCTGAACTTGATGGACTTGTGTCTTTTTTCAGCCTAATTTACTATGTTACTATGAAGCACTCCCCACCTGTGATGTCTTATTAGGCAGTGCTGACAAGCATTGCCATAAGTTTTACTTTGTTTGCGGTCAGTCCACCATGACCTTACCACTTGTCCTGCAAAACACGCACAACACTCATGTCAATATATTCACACAGGCTTGAAAATCACGAAACTCGACTCGCAGATCAGTGAGCCAGACAGACGTATTGCTGAATCATTTATCAGAAGCGGAAGGCAGCTGTGTCGTTCATTCATAATACAGAGGTACAAAGACTCATTAGTACAGAGGCAGATGTGTAGAACTACAAGGCCCACATGGATAACAGCAAAACAACTTCACTAAGGGAACAAATCAAAGTTCCTGTTGAGTTAACCCTTTTAGGACCAGAGGTTTGGGCAATGCATTTATTTGTAATGGGTTGAACACCCATCTGCTGTTAAAAGGGGCTTTTAACCCCTTAACGACCCCACAATAAGGGGTTGGGTTGCTAATTTACATAGTAAATTAGGTTCAAAAAAGACACAAGTCCAGCCCTTGCCTCCTAACCCAGTGACATGAGAATTATTTTATTTATTTATATATCGCACACAGATTACGCAGCGCTTTACACTCATATTGGTCCCTGTCCCCATTGGGGCTCACAATCTAAATTCACCTATCAGTATGTCTTTTGGAGGAAACCAGAGTACCCCCACACAAACATGGTGAGAACATACAAACTCATTACAGATGTTGTCCTGGTGGGATTTGAACTCAGGACCCCAGCACTGCAAGGCAACCGTGATAACCACCGAGCCACAGTGCTGCCATAGCTTTCCTGCTCCCAAATTAGTTAGCTTTTATCAGACCTTCCTGTTTTTCCTACTAATAAACAGTATAACCCTGTATGTTCCCTTCTGAAAGAAATGTATCTAATCTTCTCTTAAATGTATCCATTGTATCTGTCATAACCACATCCTTGGGCAAGGAATTCCCTAATTTAACAGACCTTACAGTGCCCTCTGGTACTCAAAGGGTTAACGTCCGGACCAGAGTGACTGTCCTGGAAAGTCACTAGACGTTAAACGGATAGTAATGTTTCATAATAAAATCAGCTCTAATTAATCATTATAGTATTTGGACTTTGGAGAGTGTTATCTCAATTCTGTCAGAGTTGTAGTACAAGAGTAATTCGATGACAAAGTGTCACCCTCCCGCCCCTTTTACTGATGTAACACTGCTCAGCCAGAGCAGAAGGGAGGTGCCCAGGTAGACTGCAGAGAGGGACAATCTTCAATTAAGATAAGGGAAAAACCTGAAAAACTTGTCAAGGGGGGCAGGGCTTTCATTGTTCTCATAGGAAGAAGATTGTCCCCTGCTGTTATCTGTCTGGTCTATGGACTGGATTCCACATCTGAGAAGAGATGGCTTACACTAGGTAAAAGAGGCGGGAGGGGAAACTTTGCTTGTGAATATCTCTCAAACCATAAAGGGTTGAGAGATAAGACTTATATCGTTCTTCATGTTTTTTTTAATGCCTACAAAATAAAATAAAGTTAAAACGAAGTATTACTATCCCTTTAAGGCGTTAAAGGGTTAGAAGACATACATTATGGAAAACCATACATGGTAGAAATTTTTTCATTTGAGTATAACAAGGACATTCTCACTGTTGACAGTTGCTTCATGCAAAAGCTATTGCAGTTCAAGCTGTCATGAAGTGGTGACGCTGTTACTATTGCCTTCTGTTGTGTACTGCAGACATAAGCTCACCTTGCGACAGAATGCAATAGACAGCAGTCCAGAGGCGTAACTAGAAATCACCGGGCCCGGGTACAAAAATTGCCATGGGGCCCCCCAACCCCACCATTCAGCCACATCCCAGAAATGCCACTTATACATTGTCCACCTCCACATTGCCCCCATATTGTATGCCATATTGTCCACTTCCACATTGCGCCCACTGTCCACTTCACATTCATTGCCCCCACTGTCCACTTCCAATTCATTGCCCCCACTGTTCACTACATTGCCCCCACTGTTCACTTCCACGTCATTGCCCCCACTGTCCATTTCATTGCCCCCATTGTCCACTCCACTTCAGTGCCCCCATTGTCCACTCCACTTCAGTGCCCCCACTGTCCACGCCACTTCAGTGCCCCCACTGTCCACTCCATTTCATTGCCCCCACTGTCCACTCCACTTCATTGCCCCCACTGTCCACTCCACTTCATTGCCCCCACTGTCCATTTCATTGCCCCCACTGTCGACTCCACTTCATTGCCCCCACTGTCCATTTCATTGCCCCCACTGTCCATTTCATTGCCCCCACTGTCCACTCCACTTCATTGCCCCCACTGTCCATTTCATTGCCCCCACTGTCGACTCCACTTCATTGCCCCCACTGTCCATTTCATTGCCCCCACTGTCCATTTCATTGCCCCCACTGTCGACTCCAATTCAGTGCCCCCACTGTCCTCTCCACTTCAGTGCCCCCACTGTCCACTCCACTTCAGTGCCCCCACTGTCCACTCCACTTCAGTACCCCCACTGTCCACTCCACTTCAGTGCCCCCACTGTCCACTCCACTTAATTGCCCCCACTGTTCACTCCACTACTTCATTGCCCCCACTGTCCACTTCCACTTCAGTGCCCCCACTGTCCACTTCCACTTCACTGCCCCCACTGCCTACCGCGTTATTGAGTTCCCTGGCTGCGCCTGCATGTGCACCAGAGGGCGGAAGGATTCCTGTCGTGCTGTCAGCAGGGACTGACCGGGCGTCCGGGCCATCTGGACTGACAGGCCTGGTCGCAGTGACAACCCCTGCGACAGCAGTAGTTACGCCACTGGAGCGGTCTCAATGTCCCTTCCTCAGCTGTATACTCCTTTACAAGATATTTTTAATCCCTTGAACGCTAGAGATCTCCAATGCATTGCTCTGCACTACATCGCTCTTGAACCTCCCTCCCCCTCGTGGAGACCCTTGGCCCATAGGCCTCACTACAGATCCGCATAGTGTAACCTGGACGTGGGGTACACACGGGAGCAGCATGTAACTTGCAGCACGCTGCTTTCTGGTGCGTTCTGCAAGGTGGAAATGATCCGTGTAATCAGCACCAAGCTGTTCCACGTGGGCGCGTTCAGTGCAGCATTTAATAACACGGCACTGAAGTCACCCACGTGAACAAAACCTTAGAGAAGCCGAAGATGAGGAAATCTGCAGCGAATCATCTACACCACATGGGTTAAATTAAAATTGATTTAACCCCTTAGTGACCAGCCGCGCGTGCACGCGGCTGGCACTTAACGGCCACCGAACATTTTTTTTTCATTTCTTAAAACGACTTCCGGGACGTACATGTACGTCCTCGGTCGGTAAGGGGTTAAATGAGTTTTTTTACTCATTGAATGCCAGGGATCGCTAAAGGGGTTAAAAGTGACATTGAAATAATAACTAGTATTTATGTAGCACAGAGCTTTCCAAACTTTTCATGTTGGTGACACACTTTTTAGACAGGCATCATTTCGTGACACAGTAATTCAGTTTTGCTAGCAAACCGGAGGTTAAACTAATAATACCTTATAAGAGATACGGACACCTACATAAATTGTAATAACAAGATGTATGGGGACACAACATATCTCATGAATTCCTTTCATTCGTACTGCGGAAGGCATTAAGCATGTCGTGTGGTGTTAAAATGGCGACATGAGAATGTTGCTCTACATATAAGCGCAAGATTCTCATGTCGCATTAGTAAATAGATAGAGCATTACTGATTTTAGAAGTACTGTCTGTCTTTCCTGTCTCATCAGCACCACAGACAGAAGAAGCAGCCATGTGACAGGCAGCCTCCGCGCACAGGGACACTCCAGCCTGGCAGCCCAAAGAGAGGGCAGAGGTATAGAAGAGGTGGCATTTCAAAAGATTTTAACAACTGAAGCGCCAAAAGATTTGCAATAGCTGGAGTGTCTCCATGTGCTGCATACATATTATGTATGCAGCACATGGAGGCACTCCAGCTGTTACAAATCTTTTGTGGTGCTCCAGCTGTATGCAGCACATGGAGGCAATCTCACACTGTGTAAATGCGATCATTAAAGGGGAACTTTCACCCCGCAATAACTTAATGTTCGCTTACTGCTCACCTGGCGTCTAGCTGCTTAGTAGCGCTAGTCGCCAGAAATCTTACCCGGTTCTTCAGATATCGGCGTTTTAGAGGAGCAGGAAGCACAGACGTCTCTTCACAGTGACGTCCGTGCGCCTGCGCTGTCAGTCCCTTGTGCACCGTGCGGTGCAAAAGGGACTGACAGCGCAGGCGCACGGACGTCACTGTGAAGAGACGTCCGTGCTTCCTGCTCCTGTAAAACGCCGATATCTGAAGAACCGGGTAAGATTTCTGGCGACTAGCGCTACTAAGCAGCTAGTCGCCAGGTGAGCAGTAAGCGAACATTAAGTTATTTCGGGGTGAAAGTTCCCCTTTAAGTAATAGTGTTTTATCTCAGCTCCCAGTGTAGCTTGTGCTTGGGTTGAATGACAATCTCGCGCTGTGTAAACGGCACCTTTGCCAGTGACACACCTACACACTGCAGCCGACACACTAACGTGCCGCGACACACTGTTTGGAAAGCACTGATGTAGCACCTCTCTCCCAGTGGGACTTAAAGCGCTTTCAGTGCACGCTCTCGGAATGAAACCAGTAGGCAGCTGGACAATAGATGTAATTATCACCCAATCAATGGTACTTGTTTATTCACCTCGGAGGGATGAAGGGCTGAGCTGACCCTGCTGGGAATCGAATCTGCAGCCTTGCGCAGGCTCTGCATTCAGGGTATTTACCACTAAGTTATGATTAAGAATTCTTGTTTGTCCCCCCCCCATGGTGCAGTTGATTTGCTCCAGAATTGTTCATATCTAGATTATTGAATAAGTCCCATAGGGCCATGTTTAACCCACGGAGTGCCAGAGGGATAAACAACTCATTGCTTGGTTTCAAACCATTGTGGCACTCAAAGGGTTAATAAATTAGCTAGAGCGCTGACGTCAGGGAAAGGGGGGGGGAGTGGGGAACTTTCAGTACGATTATATTTCAAACCATAAAGGTTTGAGAGATAGCACTGGGGGCATTTAGTTTAACTTTTTAATAGCTACAATATAAAAATGTTAAAAAATAATCTATTTCTATCCCTTTAAGGAGATACAATATCATAAGGTATGCTAAGCTCTGTGCTGTACCAGGAAACTTTCACTTTCACCAGAAATAGAAGCGTGAATATCTTATAACCATATATTAACCCTTTGAGTGCCAGAGGGGTACGCAACTCATTGCAAGCCAATGCGTTGCGTACCCCTCTGGCACTCAAAGAATTAAAACTTCATTCAAAACTGGCCATGTGTCATGTCACCCAGAAGTCCATTTTCACTGTCCATTTGCTGGACTCCTGGATAATATGACACATCGGCTGTTTTTTATGAAGTTTTCAGATACGCAAACCTGAATCAAGGTGACAGGTTCACTTTAAATAGAGCCATTTTATGAGTTTTAAAATCCTGTTTAAATCAACAGGAAGTCTTATTTGTCCTCTCTGGTGTCTTTGTTAATATGTTCCAAAATGGTTTGAATATTTTGTTTTATTGTGTTTAATAAGAGGGATGTCTTTCCTCTGGAACACGTCTCCAGTAAGACAGGAACATAGAACTGGCGGATTATTTATTTCGTAGCGATCACACGGCAGTGTTTGCATTTTTATTGAACTCTGTGGTTTATGGGTCTGGTTTCCACACCAGCAGCGGAGATGAAATTCTGTGCAGATGCTACTTGGTGATGTACGGTACGAGAAGGATGACTCTGCTCCCTCCTTAACCCTTTAATGGACCAGGGAGGTGTTCAATGCATTACTTCTCAATTCCTTTCATGTCACTCTTGTTCCTAAAAGTTTAAAGTGAGCCACACAGAGCATTCAGTGCTGCACGGAGTGTGACATTGTATTACATCACACAGAGCATTCAGTGCTGCAGGGAGAGTGTAACATTGTATTACATCACACAGAACATTCATTGCTGCAGGGAGAATGTAACATTGTATTACATCACACAACATTCAGTGCTGCAGGGATAGTGTAACATTGTATTACATCACACAGAGCATTCAGTGCTGCAGGGAGAGTGTAACATTGTATTACATCACACAGAACATACAGTGCTGCAGGGATAGTGTAACATTGTATTACATCACACAGAGCATTCAGTGCTGCAGGGAGAGTGTAACATTGTATTACATCACACAGAGCATTCAGTGTTGCAGGGAGAGTGTAACATTGTATTACATCACACAGATCATTCAGTGCTGCAGGGACAGTGTAACATTGTATTACATCACACAGATCATTCAGTGCTGCAGGGAGAGTGTAATATTGTATTACATCACACAGATCATTCAGTGCTGCAGGGACAGTGTAACCTTGTATTACATCACACAGAGCATTCAGTGCTGCACGGAGTGTGACATTGTATTACATCACACAGAGCATTTAGTGCTGCACGGAGTGTGACATTGTATTACATCACACAGAGCATTCAGTGCTGCAGGGAGAGTGTAACATTGTATTACATCACACAACATTCAGTGCTGCAGGGATAGTGTAACATTGTATTACATCACACAGAGCATTCAGTGCTGCAGGGATAGTGTAGCATTGTATTACATCACACAGAGCACTTAGTGCTACAGGGAGAGTGTAACATTGTATTACATCACACAGAGCATTCAGTGCTGCAGGGAGAGTGTAATATTGTATTACATCACACAGAGCATTCAGTGCTGCAGGGAGAGTGTAACATTGTATTACATCACACAGAGTATTCAGTGCTGCAGGGATAGTGTAACATTGTATTACATCATACAGATCATTCAGTGCTGCAGGGATAGTGTAACATTGTATTACATCACACAGAACATTCAGTGCTGCAGGGATAGTGTAACATTGTATTACATCACACAGAACATTCAGTGTTGCAGGGATAGTGTAACATTGTATTACATCACACAGAGCACTCAGTGCTGCAGGGATAGTGTAACATTGTATTATATCACACAGAACATTCAGTACTGCAGGGATAGTGTAACATTGTATTACTTCACACAGAGCATTCAGTGTTGCAGGGATAGTGTAACATTGTATTACATCACACAGAGCACTCAGTGCTGCAGGGATAGTGTAACATTGTATTACATCACACAGAGCATTCAGTTCTACAGGGAGAGTGTAACATTGTATTACATCACACAGAGCATTCAGTGCTGCAGGGAGAGTGTAACATTGTATTACATCACACAGATCATTCAGTGCTGCAGGGATAGTGTAACATTGTATTACATCACACAGAGCATTCAGTGCTGCAGAGAGACTGTAACATTGTATTACATCACACAGAGCATTCAGTGCTGCAGGGAGAGTGTAACACTGTATTACATCACACAGAGCATTCAGTGCTGTAGGGAGAGTGTAACATTGTATTACATCACACAGAGCATTCGGTGCTGCAGGGATAGTGTAACATTGTATTACATCACACAGAGCATTCAGTGCTGCAGGGAGAGCGTAACATTGTATTACATCACACAGATCATTCAGTGCTGTAGGGAGAGTGTAACATTGTATTACATCACACAGAGCATTCAGTACTGCAGGGATAGTGTAACATTGTATTATATCACACAGAGCACTTAGTGCTGCAGGGATAGTGTAACGTTGTATTACATCACACAGAGCATTCAGTACTGCAGGGATAGTGTAACATTGTATTACATCACACAGAACATTCAGTGCTGCAGGGATAGTGTAACATTGTATTACATCACACAGAACATTCATTGCTGCAGGGATAGTGTAACATTGTATTACATCACACAGAACATTCAGTGCTGCAGGGACAGTGTAACATTGTATTACATCACACAGAGCATTCAGTTCTACAGGGAGAGTGTAACATTGTATTACATCACACAGAACATTCAGTTCTACAGGGAGAGTGTAACATTGTATTACATCACACAGAGCATTCAGTGCTGCAGGGATAGTGTAACATTGTATTACATCACACAGAACATTCAGTGCTGCAGGGACAGTGTAACATTGTATTACATCACACAGAGCATTCAGTTCTACAGGGAGAGTGTAACATTGTATTACATCACACAGAGCATTCAGTGCTGCAGGGATAGTGTAACATTGTATTACATCTTGATTTAATGGTCTATCAACCAGAAAACTCTCCAAAACCTGATATCCAGGGATCTCACATTTAAAAAAAAAAAAAAAAAATAATAATAATAATAATAAGTGGAGATTAAATAAATAAAATAAAAATTATAGGCTATATAAGGAGAATAGGAAAATTAAAAAATAAAAAAGAAATGCTATTCCTTTACAGTGACGGGTTCACCTTAAATCCTGCAGAGCCAGAGGGGAGGTCAACGTATAAGCACTGCAGAGTAATGTGTTGGTCACTTTTCTGGCATGCAAACAGTTGAAGTTGTATTTAAAGTGATCACAGACATATATAATATTTAATAATAGGTTTTATTTTAAACCCTTGAATGTTAGCATACCTCCCAAGTGTCCCTCTTTAGGAGATATTAGGGGTCCGTACCGCCCAAGTGTCCCTCTTTAGGAGATATTAGGGGCCATACCATCCAAGTGTCCCTCTTTAGGAGATATTAGGGGTCCATACCTCCCAATTGTCTCTCTTTAGGAGATATTAGGGGTCTGTACCTCCCAAGAGTCCCTCTTTAGAAGATATTAGGGGTCTGTACCTCCCAAGTGTCCCTCTTTAGGAGATATTAGGGGTCTGTACCTCCAAGTTTCCCTCTTTAGGAGATATTAGGGGTCAGTACCTGCCAAGTGTCCCTCTTTAGGAGAAATTAGGGCACCGCACCTCCCAAGTGTCCTTCTTTAGGAGATAATAGGGGTCTGTACCTCCCAAGCGTCCCTCTTTAGGAGATATTAGGGATCCGTACCTCCCAAGTGTTCCTCTTTAGGAGATATTAGGGCACCGCACCTCCCAAGTGTCCCTCTTTAGGAGATATTAGGGGTCCGTACCTCCCAAATGTCCCTCTTTAGGAGACATTAGGGGTCTGTACCTCCCAAGTGTCCCTCTTTAGTCAGGACAGTCCCTCTTAGAGGCCCAAATTCCTCTGTCCCTTTTTCCCACCCTGGTCTTCCTGTGTTTAAGATATCAGACTGTGTGGTATATATATTTGTATCACATTGCTCCACAGCAATAAAACTCACACTTACGTGCTTTTAAACTTCAGTATATGTGTTTATATGTTAATCTTTGCAAGCAAAATACTTTCCTCTTGTCCTAATTAATTTATTCAGTTATACAAAGTGGTGCCAATATGTCATGAAATAAGCTATAATTTCTCAGTAATGCCCCACCCGCCAGCAGCACCCCCAGCATCACCCCCAAAACAAAACTGTCCCTCTTTGGCCAATTGAAATGTTCGGAGACATGTGCTAGAGAAATATCCAAAGCATTGCAGAGCAATGCATTGGAGAATTCTATATCATTCAAGGGGTTAATCTTTTTTTTTTTCTTGTGAAGGAACAAATTAACATGTACAGTGCTGCATAATTGGTTAGCGCTTTATAAATAATAGACTGTAATAAATGTTCACCAAAAAAGCAAAGCATCCATAAAACATTATTTAAAAAAAAAATCAATAACTTTAATGTAAAAAAGATGAGAAATTAAAGTTACGAACTACATCATTATTATTTATTCATAAAGCGTCAGTGGCGTGTGGTATATAACACATATTTAAAGTCATAATGCGATACAAACACAAATGAATGTTACAAGGGTCGTGCTTTTAAAAGTTTACAAATGACATTCAGATTAAATTAAAGATCACTGTTCCTTGTAATTGGTCATTAAAACCCCAAGGGGATTTTCAGTTTAAAGATTTAGATCACCAAATTATCAGTAACGCGCCTCCTAATATATGCTTAAGAGATGTTTATTAACTTAGGAAATGTGCTTAATTGAATGATTGACGAGCCATTTGAACCGGGGGAAAATTTGGATTTAATGGAAGTCTGGCTTGTATTAACCTCTTTGGACTAGGTTGACCAGATCTCACCTTTAACCGGGGACACATAAGAAATTGCCATTTTGCTGTACTTCACTGAAATCAATGCAGTCCTGCAGTATGGATGAAGAAGGAATGGGGATAGTCCATGACAACAAGCCACACAACACACTAACTTGGGTATGAACAGACGGTTTATTAATACCAAACATATCATAATTACACGTTACTTAAAGGGATAGTAATACTTAAAATGTAAAAAAAAATATGATATAGGGTTTATCCCCCTGTGTAAAACAAGAGTACTCCCACTGCTGAAAGGTGTTTCATTCAAAAGTTATTTTCAAAGTTGAATTTTTTTAGGTGCAATATCACAACGGCCTGAAATTGTACAGTGGCGCTGTTGCTACACCGTCCTATGGAGATTTATGGTCCCGGGACCAGAGCTGTCCATGGGATCGTGTAGCAACAGCGCCACTGTACAATTTCAGGCCACTGTGATATTGCACCCAAAAAATTCAAGTTTGAAAATTAATAACTTTTGAATGAAACACCTTTCAGCAGTGGGAGTACTCTTGTTTTACTCAGGGGGATAAACCCTACAACATATTTTATTTTACATTTTAAGTATTACTATCCCTTTAAAAAACCCTTTAGTTTCAACTCCTATTTTCACATAAAACTTTTTCTTACAGTTAAACCTGTAAACAAACATAACCGCTCCTTTGCATGGCCAATTTAACCGGGCTCATGCTTAAAGGGATAGTAATACTTTGTTTTATCTTTATTTTATTTTGTAGGCATTAAAAAAACATGAAGAACGATATAAGTCTTATCTTTCAAACCTTTATGGTTTAAGAGATATTCACAAGCAAAGTGTCCCCCCCCCCCGTTCAGCCAGGTCAGAAGGGAGGTGCCCAGGTAGACTGCAGAGAGGGACAATCTTCAATTAAGATAAGGGAAAAACCTGAAAAACTTGTCAAGGGGGGCAGGGCTTTCATTGTTCTCATAGGAAGAAGATTGTCCCCTGCTGTTATCTGTCTGGTCTATGGACTGCATTCCACATCTGAGAAGAGATGGCTTACACTAGGTAAAAGGGGCGGGAGGGGAAACTTTGCTTGTGAATATCTCTCAAACCATAAAGGTTTGAGAGATAAGACTTATATCGTTCTTCATGTTTTTTTAATGCCTACAAAATAAAATAAAGTTAAAACGAAGTATTACTATTCCTTTAACACTTGTCTTGCCCATCACTCTGAACCAACCTTTTTACCAATTACCCCAGTTGGGCCATTCCACACTCGTCTCCAACGGGTAACGTCACCTCCCGCGACAAAGTCCGGGGCAAGTTTTCCATTGTTTCTCCCCCTAAGGAACCATCATCCTTTCTTTTCTCCCTTATAAACTTAACTATCCCAATAACAGTAAATTATCACACCGCCTCCCGTGACCACAGGGAGGGTAGGCGGGTGCTTACTTCCTAGTCTACCCTCAACCTAATTGCCCTCACTTCCTGTCCCTACACTAGTACCCTAGCTATTACTCCTCCCCTTACCCTACCTCATTTCCTACCCTCATGCCTCCCCTTCACTATTCTCTCGGGCAATTTCTTTTCTCCTATGCGTCCCCGGTTAAAGGTGAGGTCTGGTCAGCCTACTTTGGACGCTAGAATGTCAATATAGGATCTCTAACATTTGATGGGTTAAAACTTAACTTTTTTTTTGCATTCATAGTTATAAATAATCCTTCCTGTTATTTTAATTTTCTTTTAAGATTTAGCCAATAATCAAGATCCTATTCTTTTGCTAAAAATTCATTTTGAGACAATCGATTGCGTTTTTTGAACAATTCCTCTATATTTGTAAGCGCAGGAGACTTGTCAGAGCCTTGAATACACTGGGAGATGGAAACCTCAGTGGGATATTGGCACGAGAACGTGGAGCGGAATCTGCCACGTGCGCTCGGAAGAATGAACGTCCTTTCCAGTCTGAAAGGAGTGCAATGTGACTTGGATTAACCCGTTCCCTCACAGGTAGTGGTTCTTAATTTTTTTTATTTTTTTTATTGCCCAAGGCACCGTGATATGCATAGCTGGAAACTTTTAAAATGAACCTACCTGATCTTTACTATATTAACTATAAAGGGATAGTAATGTTTCATAATAAAAGCGGCTCTAATTAATCATCATAGTATTTGGACTTTGGAGAGTGTTATTTCAATTCTGTCAGAGTTGTAGTTCAAGAGTAATTGAGTGATAAAGTATTAGCGGTCCGTACTTCCCAAGTGTCTCTCTTTAGGATATATTAGGGGTCAGTACCTCCCAAGTGTCCCTCTTTAGGAGATATTAGGGGTCCGTACTTCCCAAGTGTCCGTCTTTAGGAGATATTAGAGGTCCATACCTCCCAAGTGTCCCTCTTTAGTAAATATTAGGGGTCCATACCTCCCAAGTGTCCCTCTTTAGGAGATATTAGGGGTCCATACCTCCCAAGTGTCCCTCTTTAGTCAGGACAGTCCCTTTTAGAGACCCAAATTCCTCTGTCCCTCTTTCCCACCCTGGTGTCCCTGTGATTAGGAGATCAGACTGTGTGGTGTGTGTATATATATATATATATATATATATATATATATATATATATATATATACATATATATATATACAACTGTATCACATTGCTCCACAGCAATAAAACTCACATTTATGTGCAATTAAACTTCAGTATATGTGTTTATATGTTAAACTTTGTAAACAAAATACTTTCCTCTTGCCCTAAATCATTTATTCAGTTATACAAAGGGGACCCAATATGTCATGAAATAAGCTACAATTTCTGTGTAATGCCCCACCCACCAGCAGTTCCTATGTTACTCTATGAAGCCACCGCATCAAGATTTCTCCATCTTTAGAGATGTTAATGTACAGGCTCATAGAATATCATAGGAACTGGAGAAGTGATATCATTGGAGAAGTCATCTCCGCTTTATCGCCACAAGGCAAACAGGCCTTTTCCTTTTGGGAAGCGGGAGGAACAGAGTGGGAAGGAGGAGAAGTGGGTGGGAAGTGGGAGGAACAGAGTGGGAAGGAGGATAAGTTGGTGGGAAATGGGAGGAACAGGGTGGGAAGGAGGAGAAGTGGGAGGAATAGGGTGGGAAGGAGGAGGAGTGGGTGGGAAGTGGGAGGAAAGTGGGAAGAACAGGGTGGGAAGGAAGAGAAGTGGGTGGGAAGTGGGAGGAAAAGGGTGGGAAGGAGGAGCCGTGGAAGGGAAGTGGGAGGAACAGGGTGGGAAGGAGGAGAAAGAGAAGTGGGTGGGAAGTGAGAGGAACAGGGTGGCTCATAGGAGAAGTGGGTGAGAAGTGCAAGGAGCAGGGTGGGAAGGAGGAGTAGTGGGTGGGAAGTGGGAGAAACAGGGTGGGAAGGAGGACAAGTGGGAGGGAAGAACAGGGTGGGAAGGAGGAGAAGTGGGTGGGAAGGAGGAGAAGTGGGTGGGAAGTTGGAAGAACAGGGTGGGAAGGAGGAGAAGTGGGAGGGAAATGGGAGGAACAGGATGGGAAGGAGGAGAAGTGGGTGGGAAGTGGGAGGAAAGTGGTAAGAACAGAGTAGAAAGGAAGAGAAGTGGGTGGGAAGTGGGAGGAACAGGGTGGGAAGGAGGAGAAGTAGGCAGGAAGTGGGAGGAACAGGGTGGGAAGGAAGAGAAGTGGGTGGGAAGTGGGAGGAACAGGGTGGGAAGGAGGAGAAGTGGGAGGGAAGAACAGGGTGGGAAGGAGGACAAGTGTGATTTCAATTCTGTCAGAGTTGTAGTTCAAGAGTAATTGAATGATAAAGTATTAGGGGTCCGTACTTCCCAAGTGTCTCTCTTTAGGATATATTAGGGGTCAGTACCTCCTAAGTGTCCCTCTTTAGGAGATATTAGGGGTCCGTACTTCCCAAGTGTCCATCTTTAGGAGATATTAGAGGTCCATACCTCCCAAGTGTCTCTCTTTAGTAAATATTAGGGGTCCATACTTCCCAAGTGTCCCTCTTTAGGAGATATAAGGGGTCCATACCTCCCAAGTGTCCCTCTTTAGTCAGGACAGTCCCTTTTAGAGACCCAAATTCCTCTGTCCCTCTTTCCCACCCTGGTGTCCCTGTGATTAGGAGATCAGACTGTGTGGTGTGTATATATATATATATATATATATATATATATATATATATATATATATATATACAACTGTATCACATTGCTCCACAGCAATAAAACTCACATTTATGTGCAATTAAACTTCAGTATATGTGTTTAAACTTTGTAAACAAAATACTTTCCTCTTGCCCTAAATCATTTATTCAGTTATACAAAGGGGACCCAATATGTCATGAAATAAGCTACAATTTCTGTGTAATGCCCCACCCACCAGCAGTTCCTATGTTACTCTATGAAGCCACCGCATCAAGATTTCTCCAACTTTAGAGATGTTAATGTACAGGCTCATAGAATATCATAGGAACTGGAGAAGTGATATCATTGGAGAAGTCATCTCCGCTTTATTGCCTCTTTATCATGAGATCTCACTACTTAAATACACACACAAGGCAAACAGGCCTTTTCCTTTTGGGAAGCGGGAGGAACAGAGTGGGAAGGAGGAGAAGGAGAAGTGGGCGGGAAGTGGGAGGAAAGTGGGAAGAACAGGGTGGGAAGGAGGAGAAGTGGGAGGGAAGAACAGGGTGGGAAGGAGGAGAAGGAGAAGTGGGTGGGAAGTGAGAGGAACAGGGTGGGAAGGAGGAGAAGTGGGCGAGAAGTGCAAGGAGCAGGATGGGAAGGAGAAGTGGGTGGAAAGTGGGAAGAACAGGGTGGGAAGGAGGAGAAGTGGGTGGGAAGTGGGAGGAACAGAGTGGGAAGGAGGATAAGTTGGTGGGAAATGGGAGGAACAGGGTGGGAAGGAGGAGAAGTGGGTGGGAAGTGGGAGGAACAGAGTGGGAAGGAGGATAAGTTGGTGGGAAATGGGAGGAACAGGGTGGGAAGGAGGAGAAGTGGGAGGAATAGGGTGGGAAGGAGGAGGAGTGGGTGGGAAGTGGGAGGAAAGTGGGAAGAACAGGGTGGGAAGGAAGAGAAGTGGGTGGGAAGTTGGAGGAACAGGGTGGGAAGGAGGAGAAGTGGGAGGGAAGAACAGGGTGGGAAGGAGGAGAAGTGGGAGGAACAGGGTAAGAAGGAGGAGGAGTGGGTGGGAGGAAAGTGGGAAGAACAGGGTGGGAAGGAAGAGAAGTGGGTGGGAAGTGGGAGGAAAAGGGTGGGAAGGAGGAGCCGTGGAAGGGAAGTGGGAGGAACAGGGTGGGAAGGAAGAGAAAGAGAAGTGGGTGGAAAGTGAGAGGAACAGGGTGGCTCATAGGAGAAGTGGGCGAGAAGTGCAAGGAGCAGGGTGGGAAGGAGGAGTAGTGGGTGGGAAGTGGGAGAAACAGGGTGGGAAGGAGGACAAGTGGGAGGGAAGAACAGGGTTGGAAGGAGGAGAAGTGGGTGGGAAGTTGGAAGAACAGGGTGGGAAGGAGGAGAAGTGGGAGGGAAATGGGAGGAACAGGATGGGAAGGAGGAGAAGTGGGTGGGAAGTGGGAGGAAAGTGGTAAGAACAGAGTGGGAAGGAAGAGAAGTGGGTGGGAAGTGGGAGGAACAGGGTGGGAAGGAGGAGAAGTGGGTGGGAAGTGGGAGGAAAGTGGTAAGAACAGAGTGGGAAGGAAGAGAAGTGGGTGGGAAGTGGGAGGAACAGGGTGGGAAGGAGGAGAAGTGGGAGGGAAGAACAGGGTGGGAAGGAGGATAAGTGGGTGGGAAGTGGGAGAAACAGGGTGGGAAGGAGGAGAAGTGGGAGGGAAGAACAGGGTGGGAAGGAGGACAAGTGGGAGGGAGGAACAGGGTGGGAAGGAGAAGTGGGCAGAGAGTGTGAGGAATTTGAGTATTCTGCCAAAATGTGAGTTCTGGCCACCAATGCCCATTACCCATACACCTCATGGCTACATGTGTGGGTTTTTTAGGTGTTAGTGTTTTACTATTACTGATGGTTTTAACGGTGGTAATAGCATCGAGGCCCGGAGATTTCTCAGAAATGGTGACTAAGCAGATATATCTGACCCGCTGGACTAACATCAAGAAAGACTGACCTAGAATAAAGGTTTTCAGGAACATTAAGGATCAAGACTTAAAGGGATAGTAATACTTCGTTGTAACTTTATTTTATTTTGTAGGCATTAAAAAAACATGAAGAATGATATAAGTCTTATCTCTCAAAGCTTTATGGTTTGAGAGATATTCACAAGCAAAGTTTCCCCTCCCGCCCCTTTTACCTAGTGTAAGCCATCTCTTCTCAGATGTGGAATCCAGTCCATAGACCAGACAGATAACAGCAGGGGACAATCTTCTTCCTATGAGAACAATGAAAGCCCTGCCCCCCTTGACAAGTTTTTCAGGTTTTTCCCTTATCTTAATTGAAGATTGTGCCTCTCTGCAGTCTACCTGGGCACCTCCCTTCTGATCTGGCTGAACAGGGGGGGGATACTTTGTTTGTGAATATCTCTTAAACCATAAAGGTTTGAGAGATAAGACTTATATCGTTCATCATGTTTTTTTAATGCCTACAAAATAAAATAAAGATAAAACAAAGTATTACTATCCCTTTAAACAATCTTGTGGTCAGCTGATTTGGAAAGTTCCCAGGTATGCCCTGAATTTAGACACAGGGGTTGGGGGGGTTAACGCCAAACAGTTTTGCTGGCAGATTCGTGCACTCACACCCCAGTGACACAAACTTGGACTCCGTTCAGTTACATTAATGATCTGATGTATGTTTGGACAAGTTTTGTATTCCATTAAGACCATTTGCCAAGTTTTCAGCTGTTTTGAAAATGAATTAATTTGCCCTTTTTGGACCATATTTGAACATTTTTTTAAAGACATGAGGTGGGTGACAAATATAGATTTCCCAATTTTTTTGTTGATTTAACAATTTCCGTGCCAGAGAGGTAGGCATTGCATTGCGTTGTGTACCCACCTGGCAATCAAAGCGTTAAATGGATATTTTAACTACCTGTCTGCTGGAGAGGTCTATAACGCCTCTTATAGCGCAGTTGGTTTACCCCAGAATTGTGTTGCAATGTGCTGAATACGTCGCTGGCTCTCAAAGGTTAAAAATCAGCCTCGTTATAGCCCAGTGAGATCGCATCGGTATCTTGGTAGTGACAAAATCCTTCATTTCACAGCAAAAGCTGCTCAGATTTAAGTTCTGTTTCTCGCTCAAGTATGTTGGCCGCTCGCCAGCGTTGGAAGAAAGAAAATAAAAAAACGTTACCGCAGAGAATTTTAAAAATTCAGATCACTTTCATTCTTACTGCTAATGGACTTAAAAGGGGCACTGTAACCTACGTTTAAGAGGCTCTTAATTTCTTTAGTAGAAGGACTTACTTAAGTTGAACAGCTGCCATTTATATCTACCTGGTGTTTGAAATTCACTCTCTTTTGTAGTCCAACTTACAATCTGATAATGACTAGTGTACCTGACAATCCCTTAGGGTCTGGTCTGGGCTTCCAGTGATAATGTCATGACTTTATAGCCTGGAGTGAGTAACACATATCTCCCAAGTGCCCCTCTTTAGGAGGGACAGTCCCTCTTTTAGGCCCAAATCCCTCTGTCCCTCTTTCCCACCTTGATGTCCCTCTTTTTAGGAGATCAGACTGTGTGGTGTATATATAAGTGTATCACCCTGGTGTCCCTGTGTGTAGGAGATCAGACTGTGTGGTGTGTATATATCAGTGTATCACCCTGGTGTCCCTGTGTTTAGGAGATCAGACTGTGTGGTGTGTATATAAGTGTATCACCCTGGTGTCCCTGTGTTTAGGAGATCAGACTGTGTGATGTGTATATAAGTGTATCACCCTGTTGTCTCTGTGTTTAGGAGATCGGACTGTGTGGTGTATATATAAGTGAATCACCCTGGTGTCCCTGTGTTCAGGAGATCAGACTGTTTGGTGTGTGTATATAAGTGTATCACCCTGGTGTCCCTGTGTTTAGGAAATCAGACTGTATGGTGCGTATATAAGTGTATCACCCTGGTGTCTCTGTGTTTAGGAGATAGGACTGTGTGGTGTGTATATTAGTGTATCACCTGGTGTCCCTGTGTTTAGGAGATCAGACTGTGTGGTGTGTATATAAGTGTATCACCCCGGTGTCCCTGTGTTTAGGAGTTTAGGGGATCGGACTGTGTGGTGTGTATAGAAGTGTATCACCCTGGTGTCCCTGTGTTTAGGAGAATGGACTGTATGGTGTGTATAGAAGTGTATCACCCTGGTGTCCCTGTGTTTAAGAGATCGGACTGTGTGATGTGTATAGAAGTGTATCACCCTGGTGTCCCTGTGTTTAGGAGATCGGACTGTGATGTGTATAGAAATGTATCACCCTGGTGTCCCTGTGATTAGGAGATCGGACTTTGTGGTGTGTATATAAGTGTATCACCCTGGTGTCCCTGTGTTTACGAGATCGGACTGTGTGGTGTGTATATAAGTATATCACCCTGGTGTCCCTGTGTTTAGGAGATCGGACTGTGTGGTGTGTATAGAAGTGTATCACCCTGGTGTCACTGTGTTTAGGAGATCAGACTGTGTGGTGTGTATATAAGTGTATCACCCTGGTGTCCCTGTGTTTAGGAGATCAGATTGTGTGGTGTGTATAGAAGTGTATCACCCTGGTGTCCCTGTGTTTAGGAGATCAGACTGTGTGGTGTGTATATAAGTGTATCACCCTAGTGTCCCTGTGTGTAGGAGATCAGACTGTGTGGTGTGTATAGAAGTGTATCACCCTGGTGTCCCTGTGTTTAGGAGACCAGACTGTGTGGTGTGTATATAAGTGTATTACCCTGGTGTCCCTGTGTTTAGGAGATCAGACTGTGTGGTGTGTATAGAAGTGTATCACCCTGGTGTCCCTGTGTTTAGGAGATCAGACTGTGTGGTGTGTATAGAAGTGTATCACCCTGGTGTCCCTGTATTTAGGAGATCAGACTGTGTGGTGTGTATATAAGTGTATCACCCTGGTGTCCCTGTGTTTAGGAGATCAGACTGTGTGGTGTGTATATAAGTGTATCACCCTGGTGTCCCTGTGTGTAGGAGATCAGACTGTGTGGTGTGTATAGAAGTGTATCAGCCTGGTGTCCCTGTGTTTAGAAGATCAGACTGTGTGGTGTGTATATAATTGTGTATCACTCTGGTGTCCCTGTGTTTAGGAGATCAGACTGTGTGGTGTGTATATAAGTGTATCACCCTGGTGTCCCTGTGTTTAGGAGATCAGACTGTATGGTGTATGTATATAAGTGTATCATCTATCTATCTATCTATCCAGTGGCGTAACACCTGGCGCCGGCAACATGCTGAGGTCTTTGCCTTCTTCAGCACAGACCTCTATCAGCTGAGCTCCCTCTCTGGCAGAGTAATGCAGAGTGATGACATCATCACCTAGAGCTTTGCATTACCTAAGAGGAGACAGAGCAGGAGCTCCAGCAGTATAGAGGTCTGTGCAGAAGGAAGCACAGACCTCTCCTGCCACACTACTAGATCATCAGGGAGGTAGGAAATGGAAACTGGGGCGGGGTAGGGGGGTCAATGTGAGGGAAATGTGGAGATTGGGGACAATGTGGTGATTGGAAGCAATATGGAGAAGGGCGGGCAATGTGGAAATGATGAGGGACATTGTGGAGATTGGGAGCATTGTGGAGCTGTCCAGTGGAGATGGCCAATGAGGGGCCAATTTTGTCGGGGGGGGGGGGCATGGCAACCTTTGCATCAGGGCCAGGTGGCTTCTAGTTACCTCTATCAATCTATCTATCTATCTATCTATCTATCTATCTATCTATTTCATATCTATCTATCTATCTATCTATCTATCTATTTATCTATCTCTTATCTATCTATCGATCTATCTATCTATCTATCTATCTATCTATCTATCTCATATCTATCTATCTATCTATCTATCTATCTATCTATCTATTTATCTATCTCTTATCTATCTATCTATCTATCTATCTATCTCATATCTATCTATCTATCTATCTATCTATCTATCTATCTATCTATCTCATATGTATCTATCTATCTATCTATCTCATATCTATCTATCTATCTATCTATCTATTTATCTATCTCTTATCTATCTATCGATCTATCTATCTATCTATCTATCTATCTATCTATCTCATATCTATCTATCTATCTATCTATCTATCTATCTCATATGTATCTATCTATCTATCTATCTATCTATCTATCTATCTATCTCATATCTATCTATCTATCTATCTATCTATCTATCTATCTCATATCTATCTATCTATCTATCTATCTATCTATCTATCTATCTATCTCATATCTATCTATCTATCTATCTATCTATCTATCTATCTCATATCTATCTATCTCATATCTATCTATCTATCTATCTATCTATCTATCTATCTCATATCTATCTATCTATCTCATATCCATCTATCTCATATCTATCTATCTATCTATCTATCTATCTATCTATCTATCTATCTATCTCATATCTATCTATCTATCTATCTATCTATCTATCTATCTATCTATCTATCTCATATCTATCTATCTATCTCATATCTATCTATCTATCTATCTATCTATCTATCTATCTATCTATCTATCTATCCATCTATCTATCTCATATCTATCTATCTATCTATCTATCTATCTATCTATCTATCTCATATCTATCTATCTATCTATCTATCTATCTATCTATCTATCTATCTCATATATATCTATCTATCTATCTATCTATCTATCTCATATCTATCTATCTATCTCATATCTATCTATCTATCTATCTATCTATCTATCTATCTCATATCTATGTATCTATCTATCTATCTATCTATCTATCTATCTATCTATCTCATATCTATCTATCTATCTATCTATCTCATAGCTATCTATCTATCTATCTATCTATCTATCTATCTATCTATCTATCTATCTTTCTTATGCAATAATACTGTACTGATATTTTAAACACTTTGTTAACCCTTCAGGGACCAGTGCAGAAGTGTTCAATGCTTTGTGTCACAATACGTTGCACACACCAAGTGTCGTTAAAGCATTAACTCATTGCATACTACATGGACCTCTAACATATTGCATTGTAAATCTCTGTAGCATCCAATGGGTTAAATCCAGGGGAAAAAAGCTAGGAATGCAGAACCTTGGATCTGGAAGCCAAATTTAGTGTCAATCCCTGGAAACGTGGGCCAGTTCTCTGGTATGGATCTTTATTGAGTACACAGATGACTTTGATGTCCACAGGAGGAAGAACGTTCCTGCCAGAGGAGGAATTTTGAGTGATACTGATCTCTACCGGCCCCATCACTTAATTTAAACACTAACAGTGAATCCATCTTGTCACTGAGGAGAACACTTCAATCACTCTGCCAGCAGGGCGGACCCAAGAGCAAGCCTGTCTGTGTTCAATGTATATGCCATGGAAAGGAAACCTGTGGATCACCAACTCTCATTTCATTTCAATAGACGGCAACAGCCCCAACAGGACACAAAAATTATTAAACACAATTTTTAACTTTTGAGTGCCAGAGGGGTATGCAATGCATTGGATACCCCTCTGGCGCTCAAAGGGTTAATATATGTAGGTCGCAACAAGTCTATTAACTCCTTAGAAGCCGGGGAAACTATTCATCGACAGCAATAGAAACATTGCCAACTGGCCACAAAAAAAAATCTTTATTTTATTTGATTTTTTTTTTTCCTTATTTTATTTTTTATTTAAAAATACAAAAGACATAAACGTACGTATTCATATACATAAACCCCTCATCATCGTATGCTATTTTCCTTTCTTATATCATCTTATTATACAATATTTATTAAAACCACCATTACCAACAAAACATTATGTGTTGCCACTAAGCATACCTCCCAACATTTCAAATGGCCAAAGAGGGAAACTTGTGTTTTAGGGGGAGTGGCTGGAGGTGTGGCTGGTGGGCGGGGCATTAGCGAGAATTTTTAGGCTATTTCATGACCTATTGACACCTCCTTGTGTAACCTAATAAATGACTTCTAACAAGACCAAAGTATTTTATTTACACAGACTAATTTATATACACAGATACTGATGTTTAAACAAACAATAATGTGAGTTTTATTGCTGTGGAGGAATGTGATACCCTTACATACATAACACACAATCTAGTTTCCTAAAAAGAGGGACATCAGGGTGGTAAAGAGGGTCAGAGGGATTTGGGTCAAAAAGAGGGACACTTAGGAGGTATGACTAAGTGTCATACATTCATCTGTTATATTACTATCTTAATAAAACTGTTTATTTATTTGAGAGGTCTACTATGTCTAATCATGAAACTTAATACAAGAAAACAAATGGGAGAGCGCTGATGTACCTTATCAATAATGTGAACAACTTCCAGATAGATCTACGATAAATCCATACACTTACTTCAAAGTCTAGGGATCGGTGTTCAATAATTCACAACCGGTCTAAAGCAGAGCTTTCCAAACTGTGTGTCGTGACACATTAGTGTGTCAGCTGCAATGTGTAGGTGTGTCACGAGAACGTAACGAGAAATCTTTGAGTCTATGCAGAGGTGAAACTAGAAGCCTCAAGGCCTTGGCGGAAGAAGCGACATGGGCCCCCCCCGGACCACATTCGCCCCCCTCGACTACATTGGCTCTCTCCAAAATGCCCCCATCTCCTACCTCCCTGGAGTGGCAGGAGCCTGGAGAGGTGTGTTGATCTCCCGCGCGGTCCTCTTCAGTAATGCAGAGCGCTGGGAGATGATGTCATCTCCCAGCGCTCTGCATTACTACAGTGCCAGACGGAGATCGCTGGCACCAGGCAGAGGGGTCGCAGGGGGCGGCCGGGCCCCCTGGAGCGACGGGCCCGGTCGCGGATGCGACCCCTGCGACCCCTATAGTTACGCTACTGAGTCTATGTGAGCTTGCATGCATTTTTATGCAGCAAAGGTGCCGATTACTATAGAGCACTAGTATAGTCCCCTTCTGTTGTATTCGTGTATGCACACCACAGTCAAGGGATCATATAGATACTGCACATACACAGTATGCGTAGTAGGGTCGAAACAGCGGAAGTGATGCAGCCGCACCTGAAGTGACGCGTTCGAGAAATTCCATGGGTCCGTTTTTTTAATAGAACACCGTCTCAACCTCTGCTCGATCACCGCTCGACAAAATTTGTTCAATGTGAAAAGTTACGTGCGGCCGATCGACGAAAAGTCGTCTAGTCTGCACGATCTGTAGGTGAGTGCGGGATTGTCCTCTCACTTTATCACTGTGGGAGTAGAGTGCTGGTGCTGTTATTTTCTTTAACTAATATTCCACCAAATATTCCAAAGCTGTGTTCATCCCATCAACTTCATACATCTCATTATAATGGTAAGAAGTAGTTATTGGTGTTATTCAAATTTTTTAAATTCTTGCACATATTTACATATTTTTACTCATAAATGACAACAATCTTGGAAATGTATGTTATCTTACAAACCATATATTTTTAAAAATATAAATGAAAGGTTTTCATGAGATATGTTGTGTCCCCATACATTTCGTTATTACAATTTATGTATGTGTCCGCATCTCTTGTAAGGGGTTAGTTTAACCTCTGATTTGCTAGTAAAAATTAATTACTGTCGCGAAATAATGCATGTCTAAAAAGTGTGTCACCGACATGAAAAGTTTGGAAAGTTCTGGTCTAAAGGCTCATGGGGATGAAAAGTGCTGGTTCTCCCCACTCAGACCTCTCCACAGGCAGCGCTAGATACAGATAACTGGTCCAATATGAAAGGAACAGGAATTCAAGTAGGGTGACCACACGTCCCGGTATGCCCGTGACTGTCCCTTATTGTAGGTCTGTGTCCCGCGTCCAGGGTCACCCCCCACCGGAACAATAAAGAGTCCTGGAATGGAGCAACAAAGCCAACACCCACAGCCTACCTACATAGCGCAGCATGCAGCAGTCCAGCCAGCCAATGAAATGTATTTGCTATATGGTCCTCATTGGCTGGCTCAGCCAGCCAATGAGGACCATATAGCAAATACATTTCATTGGCCGGCTGGACTGGTGCATGCGAGACAGCTGGGATGGTTCAAGTATGCTGGCGCTGTGAGTGAGTCTCGCGGCTGAGGCTCCTGCCAGCGCTGACCATCTTTCTGAGGCCGACTCAGAACTCTTACTCTGTGTCAGCCTCAGAAAGATAGTCAGCGCCAGACGGAGCCTCAGCCGCGGGACTCACTAGGGTGACCACATGTTCCGGAATGGCAGACTGGAGAAGATGGAGAAGATTTCGATTTTGTGGATTGAGCTGCTCAACACTAATACCTGTATGGAGGCGGCACAATATCCTCCGTATGTCTTATACGCTACTTGTGAGAGCTCTTACTAGCTACATCACTATGTGAGTATAATTCTCACCAACGTTCTATAGTTTTGATGACTATTCTGTCTGAAATACTACACCATATTACACTCCCTTCTCTTTTTTTCCTTTTTCAATTATTTACCATATATATATATATATATATATATATATATATATATATATATATAACCATGTTTTTTGGGGAGGGGGGGCATCATTACAACTAGTGCCAGATTTAGAATTAGGCAGAGTAGGCATCTGCCTACAGGCGCACCCAACAGAGGGCGCCTGTCACTGGGATCATGTTGAGTGTGTTTTTTTTTTTTTAATTCATCTCCCAGCCCGGCGCAATGAAGACAGGTCAGTGGCTCCTCCTTCAGCACAGAGCTGTAGCTGCTGCGCTCCCTCGTTGGCTTTTTAGTAATACAGAGCGCTGGTAGATGACATCATCCTCCATGACATCATTTCCCAGCGCTCTGCATTACTGAAGAGAAGACAGCGTGGGAGCACAGCAGCTACAGGTCTGTGTAGCAGGACAGATCTCTCCTGCTGCTGGACCCCCAAGGAAGAGGTAGGAAACGGACACTCTGGCAATGTGAGGGTAATATGTAGATGATGTTTGCAATGTGAGGGCAATATGGAGCTGATGGGGGGCAATGTGGAGTTGATGGGGGCAATATTGAGCTGATGGGGGGCATTGTGAGGGCAATATGGAGCTGATGGGGGCAATGTGGAGCTAATGGGGGGCATTGTGAGCGCAAAATGGAGCTGATGGGGGCAATGTGGGGATGATGGGGGTAATATGGAGCTGATGGGGGCAATGTGAGGGCAATAAGGTATATGGAGATGATGGGGGAAATGTGAGGGCAATATGAAGATGATGGTAGCAAGTTGGAGATGATGGTGGCAAGTTGGAGCTGATGGGGGTGAAGTGGAGACGATGGGGGCAATGTGAGGGCAATATGGAGATGAGGGAGGGCAAAGTGGAGATTAAGAGCATTGTGGAGGTATCCAGTGGAGATGGCCCACGGGACGGAGGGAATCCTGTGCCTACAGACTCCTGAGATGTAAATTGATTACAACTTATTTAGCACACTGTCTTTTGGCTTCTTTAGCTATTTCGTTATGCTGTCCAGCCTTCTCTGATAACGGAGTCTTTCTTCAGGTAAACTGGAGGGGTTCTGGCCAATGAGATCACTGTAGCTTACATGCATAAATCATTGGAGGAGGCTGGATAGAGGGAGGGGAGGAGAGGAAGCGTGACAGACTGCGGTTACAGAGCCGGTAATCGCAGTCTGTCCGGAAGCAGGCAACATGATAATGTTTACATGTTGAATTTCTGCCAAATAATGATTTAAAGGGACAGTAATGTCCCATGAAAAATGTTTAGAGTTTTGTAGAGATTAAAAAATAAGCTAAATGCCACAAATCCTATCTCTCAAACCACTATGGTTTGAGAGATATCCTCCGTCCAAAGTTCTCCTCTCCCTTCTCTTCTCCTGACGTCAGAGGTAAGCTGACAGCAGGAGTTCCTGGTCTGGAGACCGAGAAGCGGCTCTTTAGCAGAGCCGCAATAGCTCGATTTAAAAATAATTACTTCTTTGGAATGGTCTACAAAGTGTGCAATATTAAAATTTGCTTAAAAGAACCATTACTATCCCTTTAAAGGGATAGTAATACTTTGTTTTAACTTTATTTTATTTTGTAGGTATTAAAAAAAACCCATGAAGAACGATATAAGTCTTATCTCGCAAACCTTTATGGTTTAAGTGATATTCACAAGCAAAGTTTCCCCTCCCGCCCCTTTTACCTAGTGTAAGCCATCTCTTCTCAGATGTGGAAAGCAGTCCATAGACCAGACAGATAACAGAAGGGGACAATCTTCTTCCTATGAGAACAATGAAAGCCCTGCCCCCCTTGACAAGTTTTTCAGGTTTTTCCCTTACCTTAATTGAAGATTGTCCCTCTCTGCAGTCTACCTGGGCACCTCCCTTCTGCTCTGGCTGAGCAGTGTTACATCAGTAAAAGGGGCGGGAGGGGGGGACTTTGTCCTTGAATTACTCTTGAACTACAACTCTGACAGAACTGAAATAACACTCTCCAAAGTCCAAATACTATGATGATTAATTAGAGCTGCTTTTATTATGAAACATTACTATCCCTTTAAAGAGGAATTATACATTAAGAAAGACTGGTTCTTGTTTGTTGATGAGAAGGATTTTCCTAGGTCAGTGGCCTTCAAAAAACAGTCAGTTATTCTCTGTTTAATTGCACATTATCAGTGTTATAGTTCACTGCTAGTTGTTTCCGTTTACAACTGATGTTATAATCTTCTCCCCCACTCCATGTCTCGCTCTGTCCCTATCTCTCTCACATTTTTCCACAAAGCCGCTTCTCTCCCACAATCTCACCCTATTTCTCTCCAGTGTTTCCCACCACTCCCCCTTCTATCTATCTATCTATCTATCTATCTATCTATCTATCTATCTATCTACTGTATGGTGTGTATATAAGTGTATCACCCTGGTGTCCCTGTGTTTAGGAGATCAGACTGTGTAGTGTGTATAGAAGTGTATCACCCTGGTGTCCCTGTGTTTAGGAGATCAGACTGTGTGGTGTGTATATAAGTGTATCACCCTGGTGTCCCTGTGTTTAGGAGATCAGACTGTATGGTGTGTATATAAGTGTACCACCCTGGTGTCCCTGTGTTTAGGAGATCAGACTGTGTAGTGTGTATAGAAGTGTATCACCCTGGTGTCCCTGTGTTTAGGAGATCAGACTGTGTGGTGTGTATATAAGTGTATCACCCTGGTGTCCCTGTGTTTAGGAGATCAGACTGTGTGGTGTGTGTATAGAAGTGTATCACCCTGGTGTCCCTGTGATTAGGATATCAGACTGTGTGGTGTGTATATAAGTGTATCACCCTGGTGTCACTGTGTGTAGGAGATCAGACTGTGTGGTGTGTATATAAGTGTATCACCCTGGTGTCCCTGTGTTTAGGAGATCAGACTGTGTGGTGTGTATATAAGTGTATCACACTGGTGTCCCTGTGTTTAGGAGATCAGACTGTGTGGTGTGTATAGAAGTGTATCACCCTGGTGTCCCTGTGTTTAGGAGATCAGACTGTGTGGTGTGTATATAAGTGTATCACCCTGGTGTCCCTGTGTTTAGGAGATCAGACTGTGTGGTGTGTATAGAAGTGTATCTCCCTGGTGTCCCTGTGTTTAGGAGATCAGACTGTGTGGTGTGTATAGAAGTGTATCACCCTGGTGTCCCTGTGTTTAGGAGATCAGACTGTGTGGTGTGTATATAAGTGTATCACATTGCTCTACAGCAATAAAACTCACATTAATATTTGTATAAACTTCAGTATCTATGTTTATAAATGAGTCTGTGGAAATAAATTACTTTGACCTGTCTCTAAATGATGTATTCAGTTACACATAGAGGTGTCAATAGGTCATAAAATAACCTAAATATTCTGTGTAACGCCCCAGCCACATTCCCAGGAATATCACCAAAACACAAACGTCCCTCTTTAGCCATTTGAAATGTTGGAAGGTATGCAACCCCCTAACTGATTTGAGAAACAAATCACATAGTAACATAGTTGACGAGGCTGAAAAAAGACATCCGTCCATCAAGTTCAGCCCATGCCAAAAATATCCCAGTTGATCCAGAGGAAGGCAAAAAAAACAACCCTGAAGCCATTTCCAATTAAGCACCAAGAGGGAAAATAAATCCTTCTTGACTCCAAATGTCAGTCAGATATTTCCCTGGATCAACAACCTATCTGCACTGAAGCCAACTGTCATAATTCTCAATATTGTTCTGTGCTAGATAGGCATCCGTTGCTTTTTTGAAAGCAGTTACATTATCTGCAAGTGCAACATCCCGAGGCAAAGAATTCCATAGCTTTAGTTCCCTTACTGTAAAAAATCCCTGCCTTTGTTCTATTTGAATGCTCCTTTCCTCTATTCTGAATGGATGACCTCTCGTTCTTAGTTCAGCTCTTTGCGTAATTAATTGGATAGTTCTTTGTATTGACCTTGAATGTATTTGTAAATGGTCATCATATCACCCCTTAGACATCTCTTCCTTGATGTCTCGCTCATTTTTCTTACACTTGTTTAAATATGTCAATGTGTTAAACAATTACGAGACACTTGTTTTTTAGGGCAAACTTCCCCTTTAACGATTCCTCAACCCACTCAGAAGTAGAGGGGAATGCAAAGCATTGAGCATCAGTGCATTGCATATTGCTCTGGTTCTTAAAGGGATAGTAATGTTTCATAATAAAAGCAGCTCCAATTAATCTCCATAGTATTTAGGCCATGGAGAGTGTTATTTCAATACTGTCAAAGTTGTAGTACAAGAATAATTGAATGATAAAGTATGCCCCTCCCTCCCCTTTTACTGATGTAACACTGCTCACCTCAGAGCAGCAAGACTGTACAGATGGATCACAGAGAGGAACAATCTTCAGTGATCATAAGGAAAAACCTGTCAATGGGGGCCAGGGTTTTCCTTATGATCCCAGTAAGAAGATTGTCCCTTGATGTGATCTGTCCGGTCAGGAGACCAGATTCCACATCTGAGGGGAGGCGGCTTACACTAGGTAAAAGGGGAGGGAGGGGGATACTTTATCATTCAATTACTCTTGTACTACAACTCTGACAGTATTGAAATAACACTCTTCATGGCCCAAATACTATAAAGATTAACTGGAGCTGCTTTTATTATGAAACATTACTATCCCTTTAAGCGGTTAGATATCAGCTGTGAGTATCACACTGCGGTGTTTATAATGACAATGCTGTCTCTATGATTACCTCTGGGATAACGTTGTTTTGGGATATTGCGATGCATTTTATTTATTTTTTTATCTTCACCATATATTTGGGTATTATTACTGCAATATACTCAACGTTTATGGCCGAGTGGTAATAAAATCCCACTGTTTCCTCTTTATTACTGTATTCACAGGGTGTATATTTGTTTACGGTTTATCGCTTGTAGGGAAACTAACATTAATCTGTTGCAGAAAATGGGGGGGAGGTCTCTTAAACCTTTGAGTGCCAGAGGGGTATGCAACGCATTGCAAAGCAATGCGCTGCATACCTCTCTGGTACTCAAAGGGTTAAAAACATTAATTTATTCCTGCAGCTGAGAAGTGCGTTTTTTTGTTGGCGTCCATTTTATCACCTGCAGCCGAACCTCAAACTCAGTTTTTTTTTTTTAGTTGTATTCAGGATAGTTTTTAACTTCGTACCAAAGGTTAACCCTTTCAGAGCCAGGCTTGCAACCAACGCATTGTACTGAGTACTGAAATGGTTAATTGCAGTAAGCTGAGCGATTTTGAGGACAAAATAACTGCACAGTCCTGGAAGACTCTTATTTTCAAAATTCACACTGGTTTTCAATGGGGCTTTTAACCCTTTCAATGCTACTATATATTATGTAATGGCAGAATATGTAAAGTGAAAAGGAAAGGGTTAGTTTAACACTTTAAGTGCTAGAGGGGTATGCAACGCATTGCTTAGCAATGCGTTGCATACCCCCTCTGGCATTCAAAGGGTTAAGGTGACATGCCCCCATTAAAACTTTGAGACAAAGGGGAGTTCAAGGCGCTGCCAAGAAACGTGTCAGGATCTTCTCTGGAACTCAAAGGGTTAAGCTAGAAACAGGCAGGTAAAATAATTAATTATGGTTTTATTTTAACTCCTTAGAGGCTAGGGAGGTCTCCAATGCATTGAAGACCTAATTTTTCAAAATTCCCATGGATTCTCAGTGGGACTTTTGACCCCTTCAATGCCTGTACATATTCTGCATACTTGCAGAATATGTGAAGTGAAAAGGAAAGGGTTACTTTTCCTTTAACCCTTTGTAATTCGTTGCACACCCTTCTGATGTTACCGATATCCCCAATGCATTGTGAAGCATCCAGGGGGTTAACTCTTTAAGGGCCAGAGGCGTTCTAAATGTAATGGCATTGAACACTTCTCTGGTGTTTAACCCCTTAGTGACCGGCCGCGAGCGCACGCGGCCGGCACTTAACGACTGGGTTTTTTTTTTTCCACATTGTAGCGAATGACTTCAGTGACTTACCAGGTACGTCCTTTGTCACTAAGTTACATTTTTGCGTGACGTACCTGGTAAGTCACTTGTCGGGAAGGGGTTAAAGAGACATTATCACCTGCAAAAATAAATACGCTTTTATATCCATTTGAGCACCATGCATTCCAAACCGGCATCCATAAACATTTTTTTTAGATGTTTCAGCCCAAAAATACAGGACAAATGCGTTTTTTCTATTGATATAGGCAGCTGTGTTCGACCTGCTGACCCCTGTCTGTTTCTAAAAGCTCCTAATTAATGATCCCTGCAATGTAGTTCATGATTGACAACAAGAAAGACATGTAATAAGAGTTAGGCAGCGTCTGCACCTCCAGCTGCTGGAAACTACAGCTCTGCCTGGATCCTCAACCAGCCAATGTTTAGTTGGGGATCATGGAGGTCGGGGTCTTCATGACACAGGGTACCAGGATCAACTGAAAGAACTTCATATGTACAGCTTGGAAGAAAAGAGGGGGAGGGGGATCTGAACGAAATCTTTAACCCTTTGAGTGCTAAATTATTTAAAGGGATGGTATTGTAACATTTTAAAGCGGAACTAACACCGCTAACAAACGTCGTCTGTATTAATTACCTATCTGGCAACTAGCTGCTTAGTAGCGCTAGTTGCCAGAATTATTACCTCTTCATGAAGAAATTTGAAGTGATCCTCGGCTGACAGGCAGGACGGAGCGCGGACATCTTGCCCTAGTGACGTCCGCGCACCTGCGCTGTCAGTCCCAGAAGGCTGTAGTAGGCGTTGCTAGGAGCCATTCGGCTCCAGAAGGGACTGACAGCGCAGGCGCGTGGACATCACTAGGGAAAGATGTCCGCGCTCCGTCCTGCCTGTCAGCCGAGGATCACTTCAAATTTCTTCATGAAGAGGTAATAATTCTGGCGACCAGCGCTACTAAACAGCTAGTCCCCAGATAGGGAATTATTGAAGACAACGTTTGTTAGCGGTGTTAGTTCCGCTTTAATTAAACTGAGTCTTGTAGCTATTAAAAACTGAGTCTATTAAATACGTTCCTTCAAATCATGACTTCTTGTTCTACTATTCATTTTTTTTAATACTTTCCTTGTGAGCTATATTAAGTCTCTTAAAGGGATAGTATTGTCACATTTTAATAAAACGGAATCTTGCAGCTAAATTAAAAAACTAAACTAAATGATCCCAGTCCTATATCTCAAACCTTTATGGTTTGAGAGATAATGACAGCGAAAGCTCCCCTTCCCTCCCCTCTCCCTGACGTCAGCGTCTAGCTGACTGCAGGGGAATCCGGTCCCGGGACCATCGGATGCTCTTCCGCAGAGCCGAGATCGAGAGACATAAAAATAATTACTTCCCTGGAACGGTCTACAAAGTGTGCCTGCAAGCACACTTTGTAAACCGTTCCAATGAAGAAGTTCTTTTTAGGTCTCTCGATCTCAGCTCTGCTGAAGAGCCTCCAACGGGAGGGGGAATCCGGTCCGGGGACCATCGGAGGCTCTTCAGCAGAGCTGAGATCGAGAGACCTAAAAAGAACTACTTCACTGGAACGGTTTACAAAGTGTGCTTGCAGGCACACTTTGTAGACCGTTCCAGGGAAGTAATTATTTTTATGTCTTTCGATCTCGGCTCTGCGGAAGAGCATCCGATGGTCCAGGAACCGGATTCCCCTGCAGTCAGCTAGACGCTGACGTCAGGGAGAGGGGAGGGAGGGGGAGCTTTCGCTGACATTATCTCTCAAACCATAAAGGTTTGAGATATAGGACTAGGTCATTTAGTTTCCTTTTTTAATTTAGCTGCAAGATTCAGTTTTATTAAAATGTGACAATACTATCCCTTTAAAGCGGAACTTTCAGATAATAGCAAGTCGCCATGTATTCATTAAATGCATGGCGACTAGCTTGAAAATAGATGTCTTACCGTAAAATAATAGATGTGTCTAAAGGAATCCGTCCCGTTTGGAACCCAGGCTAGAGAGCAGACATCTTGTGTGTGCACCTGCGCCGTCAGTCCCGGTCTCCATTGAGTAGACTGCTTTGCACCATATGGTCACCGGAAGGGACTAACGGCAAAGGCGCACAGACCGCACTAACCTGCCCGTCAGTCCCAAAACGGGACGGATTCCTTTAGACACGAGTATTTTTTTTACGGTAAGACATCTGTTTTCAAGCTAGTCGCCATGCATTTAATGAATGCATGGCGACTGGCTATTATCTGAAAGTTCCGCTTTAAGAGACTTAATATAGCTCAGAAGGAAAGTATTAAAAAAATTTAATAGTAGAACAAGAAGTCATGATTTGAAGGAACGTATGTAATTGACTCAGTGTGATAGATTCTTGGAAACAGCTTCCCAGCAGAGATGGTAGGGACAAGTACTGTTAGGGAGTCCAGAAATGCCTGGGACAGACATAAGTCTATTGTGAGACGTATGTGAGATTGTGTATTTAGATAGGGAAATGGGCAGATTAGATGCACAAAGTGGTTCTTTTCTCCCATCAAAAAATATGATTCTTCTTTATTGAATTCCCAATATATCATTTGTTTATATCGCTTTCAGCAATGGGTCAGTTTCAGATACTGTATGACATCATTTTATTCACAATTGTCTAGCAAATTATACATGTAATGTATTCACTTTTTTAACCTTTTGAGTCCCAGAGGGGTATGCAACACATTGAAAAGTAATGCGTTGCATACCCCTCTGGCACTCAAAGGGTTAACAATTTGACCTTTTTTTTTTTTTTTGCTGCGATGTATTCAACATGTATGGCTGAGTGGGAATACAGTTCAACAGTTTTCACTTTAATACTGAATTCACGTGGTGCATATTTGTTCATAAACTATCACTTGTAGGGAAAAGCAATTATTTGTAGAATAGGATGAGGTACAGTCAATGGGAACTTTTACCTAAAGAATAAGTGGCTTGTAATTTGTTTTTTGGAAGCATTTACTTAGGTAGGTTTCATTCAAACATCAGTCAGTTACCTCTATTTTCTGCATTTTACATTTGATCTCTGTTATAGTATACTATTAATTGTTTCAGTACACAATCTAATAAAAACTAGTGTCCCTTAGGAGTCATTCTGTGTATATAAGTGTATCACATTGCTTCACGGCAGTAAAACTCAGATTAATTTTTTTAACTCCTTAATGTCCGGTGACGTGCCAGGATTTCACACCGGTTTGGATGTTAAGGACCTGTAACGGTCCTGGCACGTCATGAAATTCGGGGATGGCAGTGTGGGTAAACGCTGAGGTGCCATCCCAGAATTCACTGCGAAAAAAATGCAGCGATCCTTAACGGCCATCCACCCCTGGATCGGGTGTTTGTTAAGGGGTTAAACTTTGGTATATATGTTTATAAATGACTCTATGTAAATAAAATACTTTGGACTTGTTTGAGCATTTTTATTCAGTTACATAAAGGTCTGTCAATAGATCATAAAGTATGATAAAATTCTCATTAATGCCCCCACCACCGCAAGTCACGCCCCTGGAAGCATCACCTAAAACATAGTGTCCCTTTTCGGCCATTTGACATGTTGGTAGGTATGTTATAACTATTAATCTGTATGTTTTTTCAACATGATGGGGGAAGCCATTTTTATTTGCACTCCTCACTTCCTGCTTTGTCTTCAGCCTCAAGTCCAGGATGTGAAACGTACAAAGGAAAATGGCTTCCCCCCTTGCCTGCTGATAATCAGCAAATACTGTTCGTACATCTTACTTTATATACAGGTAAGGGAACATCCACAACCTTCTACTTTAGTAGGCTGACCAGATCTCACCTTTAACCGGGGACACATAGGAAACAGCCATTTTGTAGTACTTCACTGAAATCAATGCAGTCCTGCAGTATGCATTTCTCCTATGCGTCCCAGGTTAAGGTGAGGACTGGTCAGCCTAACTGTAGGGAATTACGGCTAATGTATTCAAATTTTTCACCACTCCACTGGAATTCCTGCAGCCAAGACGCGTGGACATTAGGACTGCCGCACCTTTAATGTGCTTACATAAGGGCGCACACGTACATCTAAAACAGACTGATAACCCTTTAAGTGACAGAGGGGGTACGCAACGCAACAATGGTCTTTGAATTACAGGAATAGTCTATTAAGAAGTAGTGAATTCTTAGCTAGTTCTCCCAGCAGAGGGTGTACTAGCCCATGCTACAGTAGGCAAAATTCTTGTGGCCATATGCACTAAGTAAGTGAGGAGCGATTCTGCAGAAATCAAACTACACCATAAGGAAGAGATACAAATTCTACATTCATTTAAATTAACCTTTTAACCCTTGAAAGATGGTGAGGTCTTCAATAGATACAGAAGCACTGGCATTGGAGACCTCCCTAGCATTTAAGGAGTTAAAATAAAACCAGAATTAATTATTTTATCTGCCTGTTTCCCACTTAAACACAGCCTTAACCCTTTGAGTGCCAGAGAAGATCCCAACGCGTTTCTTGGCAGTGCCTTGAACTCCCCTTTGTCTCAAAGTTTTAACGGGGACATGTCGCCTTAACCCTTTGAGTGCCAGAGTCTGGCATTTAAAGGCTTAAAGTTAAAGTAACCCTTTCCTTTTCACTTTACATATTCTGCCATTACATAATATGTAGTAGCATTGAAGGGGTTAAAAACCCCATTGAGAATCAATGGGAATTTTGAAAAGTAAGAGTCGTCCATGGCTGTGCCGTTGTTTTGTCCTTAATTAATTGTTTTATCTGCCTGTTTTCCCGCTTAAACACAGCCTTAACTGTTTGAGTACCAGAGAAGATCCTGACGCGTTTCTTGGCAGCTCCTTGAACTCCCCTTTGTCTCAAAGTTTTAATGGGGGCATGTCACCTTAACCCTTTGAGTGCCGGAGGGGGCATGCAACGCATTGCTAAGCAATGCGTTGCATGGCCCTCTAACACTTAGAGTGTTAAAGTAACCCTTTCCTTTTCACTTTACATATTCTGCCATTACATAATATGTAGTAGCAATGAAGGGGTTAAAAGCCCCATTGAGAATCAATGGGAATTTTGAAAACTAAGAGTCGTCCATGGCTGTGCTGTTATTTTGTCCTCAAAATCGCTCGCCTTACTGCATTTAACCCTTCCAGTGCTTTCCAATGCAGTAGTTACAAGTCTGGCACTGAAGGGGTTAAGCTTTGGTACAAAAAAAAAAAAATCCTGAGTATAACTAAAAAAAAAAAAGGAGCAAATTGAGTTTGAGGTTCAGCAGTAGGTAGTGAAATGGACGCAAAAAAAGAAAACTCGCTTCTCAGCTGCAGGAAAACAACTGATGTTTGCAACCCTTTGAACGCCAATGGGCTAGGCAATACATTGCTTTGCAATGCTTTGCCTACCCCTCTGGCACTCAGATGGTTACATTAGTATGATATTTAAAGGGATAGTAATACTTTGTTTTATCTTTATTTTATTTTGTAGGCATTAAAAAAACATGAAGAATGATATAAGTCTTATCTCTCAAACCCTTATGGTTTGAGAGATATTCACAAGCAAAGTTTCCCCTCCTGCCCCTTTTACCTAGTGTAAGCCATCTCTTCTCAGATGTGGAATGCAGTCCATAGACCAGACAGATAACAGCAGGGGACAATCTTCTTCCTATGAGAACAATGAAAACCCTGCCCCCCCCTTGACAAGTTTTTCAGGTTTTTCCCTTATCTTAATTGAAGATTGTCCCTCTCTGCAGTCTACCTGGGCACCTCCCTTCTGATCTGGCTGAGCAGTTTTACATCAGTAAAAGGGGCGGGAGGGGGATACTTTATCATTCAATTATCCTTGAACTACAACTCTGACAGAATTAAAATAATACTCTCCAAAGTCCAAATACTATGATGATTAATTAGAGCTGCTTTTATTATGAAACATTACTATCCCTTTAAATGACCCTCAAGGACCCTTCCACTTACCTTCCTCTAGACTGTAAGCTCTCACGAGCAGGGCCCTCTGATCCTCCTGTTCTACACATCTGATTGTACTATTTAATACCTCTGTATGTCTATTCCCCAATTGTACAGCGCTGCGGAATTAGTTAGCGCTATATAAATAAAGAATAATAATAATAATAATAATCTCCAACACACCAAATCCTTCCATAGCCCATAATGATTCATTGATGTCTCAGTCCCCTTCCTTCATCCCTGTGAAGCCGTAACAACAGAGCGAGCGTATTCCCTGCTCTTAAAAAACACAATATTCTAAGCAGACTACCATAGAGCTTCAGTTGGCAAGACAGCGGGGCTTAGCGAAAAAAGACAGCCATATTATCATTTCAAAACAGAAAGAACATTCTGAAAATTTTAACGCTTGGGTTCTCAGATTCGTTTTAGGGATATCCCTAACGAACAGGATTATAATTTCCTAGGGATAAGTGGAGCAAAATTTGTTTAGCAGTTTATTTAAAGGGATAGTGATGTCAGAAAAAAAGTATTATCTATCCTTTATAATAATTCGCAAAATCATGTGTAACGCTGTGACATGCACAGTAGAGACTGCCCGCGCCGCGGCTGATACAGAGCTGGGCGCTCCGAAGGAGCGTCCAACTCTGTATCAGCCACGGCGCGGGCAGTCTTCACTGCGCGTGAGTGCCCCGCGACCGGGTGGCTGTGACACTGTGGCCCGTGTAACGGGCTGTTCAACTAGTATGGTATATAAAATTAAAAGAGAGTACTTGCACTTATTCGTATCTCTCAAACCGTTATGGTTCGAGAGATATAGGAAAATATAGTTCCCCGTTCCCTCCCCTTTCTGCTTGACGATCTGTAAAGCTGTCAGAAGCAGATTCTGGTCGCTTGACCAGATGTGGCTCTTCAGCAGCGCCGATATAACGATACCTCAAGACAAATACTTCATTTGGAACGGTCTACAAAGTGTGCCTGGCTTGCAAGCACACTTTATAGACCGTTCCAATGAAGTATTTATTTCTAAATAGTGTGATTTCAGCTCTGCTGAAGAGCCTCTGTCTGGTCAAATGACTGGAATCTGCAGCTGTCAGCTAGATGGCAGACTTGAGTAAAACAGCCAGGAAAAGGTAACTTTAGCAAGTTATATCTCTCAAACCATAAAGGACTTACCTAGGTAAAGTGCTTCTGTTACACACAGTAATTATATAGATACACCTGACTGCTGTATGATGGACTCCTACCTAGGTAAGTGCTTCTGTTACACACAGTAATTATATAGATACACCTGACTGCTATATGATGGACTCCTACCTAGGTAAGTGCTTCTGTTACACACAGTAATTATATAGATACACCTGACTGCTCTGTGATGGACCCCTACCTAGGTAAGTGCTTCTGTTACACGCAGTAATTATATAGATACACCTGACTGCTCTGTGATGGACCCCTACCTAGGTAAGTGCTTCTGTTACACGCAGTAATTATATAGATACACCTGACTGCTGTATGATGGACCCCTACCTAGGTAAGTGTTTCTGTTACACGCAGTAATTATATAGATACATCTGACTGCTGTATGATGGACCCCTACCTAGGTAAGTGCTTCTGTTACACGCAGTAATTATATAGATACACCTGACTGCTGTATGATGGACCACTACCTAGGTAAGTGCTTCTGTTACAGACAGTAATTACATAGATACACCTGACTGCTGTATGATGGACTCCTACCTAGGTAAGTCCTTCTGTTACACACACAGTAATTATATAGATACACCTGACTGCTCTGTGATGGACCCCTACCTAGGTAAGTGCTTCTGTTACACGCAGTAATTATATAGATACACCTGACTGCTCTGTGATGGACCCCTACCTAGGTAAGTGCTTCTGTTACACGCAGTAATTATATAGATACACCTGACTGCTGTATGATGGACCCCTACCTAGGTAAGTGTTTCTGTTACACGCAGTAATTATATAGATACATCTGACTGCTGTATGATGGACCCCTACCTAGGTAAGTGCTTCTGTTACACGCAGTAATTATATAGATACACCTGACTGCTGTATGATGGACCACTACCTAGGTAAGTGCTTCTGTTACAGACAGTAATTACATAGATACACCTGACTGCTGTATGATGGACTCCTACCTAGGTAAGTCCTTCTGTTACACACACAGTAATTATATAGATATACACCTGACTGCTGTATGATGGACTCCTACTTAGGTAAGTGCTTCTGTTACACACAGTAATTATATAGATACACCTGACTGCTGTATGATGGACTCCTACCTAGGTAAGTACTTCTATTACACACAGTAATTATATAGATACACCTGACTGCTGTGTGATGGACTCCTACCTAGGTAAGTGCTTCTGTTACACACAGTAATTATATAGATACGCCTGACTGCTGTATGACGGACTCCTACCTAGGTAAGTGCTTCTGTTACACACAGTAATTATATAGATACACCTGACTGCTGTATGATGGACTCCTACCTAGGTAAGTGTTTCTGTCACACACAGTAATTATACAGATACACCTGACTGCTGTATGATGGACTTCTACCTAGGTAAGTACTTCTGTTACACACAGTAATTATATAGATACGCCTGACTGCTGTATGACGGACTCCTACCTAGGTAAGTGCTTCTGTTACACACAGTAATTATATAGATACACCTGACTGCTGTATGATGGACTCCTACCTAGGTAAGTGCTTCTGTTACACACAGTAATTATATAGATACACCTGACTTCTGTATGATGGACTCCTACCTAGGTAAGTGCTTCTGTTACACACAGTAATTATATAGATACACCTGACTGCTGTATGATGGACTCCTACCTAGGTAAGTGCTTCTGTTACACACAGTAATTATATAGATACGCCTGACTGCTGTATGACGGACTCCTACCTAGGTAAGTGCTTCTGTTACACACACAGTAATTATATAGATACACCTGACTGCTGTATGATGGACTCCTACCTAGGTAAGTACTCCTGTGATGCACAGTAATTATATAGATACACCTGACTGCTGTATGATGGACTCCTACCTAGGTAAGTGCTTCTGTTACACACACAGTAATTATATAGATACACCTGACTGCTGTATGATGGACTCCTACCTAGGTAAGTGCTTCTGTTACACACAGTAATTATATAGATACGCCTGACTGCTGTATGACGGGCTCCTACCTAGGTAAGTGCTTCTGTTACACACACAGTAATTATATAGATACACCTGACTGCTGTATGATGGACTCCTACCTAGGTAAGTACTCCTGTGATGCACAGTAATTATATAGATACACCTGACTGCTGTATGATGGACTCCTACCTAGGTAAGTGCTTCTGTTACACACAGTAATTATATAGATACACCTGACTGCTGTATGATGGACTCCTACCTAGGTAAGTACTCCTGTGATGCACAGTAATTATATAGATACACCTGACTGCTGTGTGATGGACTCCTAACTAGGTAAGTGCTTCTGTTACACACAGTAATTATATAGATACACCTGACTGCTGTATGATGGACTCCTACCTAGGTAAGTGATTCTGTTACACACAGTAATTATATTGATACGCCTGACTGCTGTATGATGGACTGCTACCTAGGTAAGTACTTCTGTTACACACAGTAATTATATAGATACGCCTGACTGCTGTGTGATGGACTCCTACCTAGGTAAGTGCTTCTGTTACACACAGTAATTATATAGATACGCCTGACTGCTGTGTGATGGACTCCTACCTAGGTAAGTGCTTCTGTTACACACAGTAATTATACAGATACGCCTGACTGCTGTGTGATGGACTCCTACCTAGGTAAGTGCTTCTGTTACACACAGTAATTATATAGATACACCTGACTGCTGTGTGATGGACTCCTACCTAGGTAAGTACTCCTGTGATGCACAGTAATTATACAGATACACCTGACTGCTGTATGATGGACTCCTACACAGTTTTGTACGTTCTTCTGTTAAACACATTAAGGTGCTTATTCCTAGGTCTGGGGAAGGTGACCTTTGGCTGTTCATTTTTTTAAGAACTACAAATCGCATAGGTGGCGGGAGTTGTAGCCTCGAACAGCTGAAGAGCCAAAGGTTGCTCACCCCTGTATATATAGTTTGCCTTTAAAAGAGAGGGGGGTGGGCTTTGCTGTGTGCAGGTTTATCAATACTAAACTGCTCAGTGTGAACTGATCTCACTGTTGAAGTGGCTGCTGTAGGACGATCAGGAGGCTGTGTACAGTTCGCTTTCTGCTGTAAGGAGGAGTCTGTTCTGATATACAGATGCTGCCTTGACAGTATTAGAATCAAGCAGACAGTAAGGAGGCATTGCAGGGGTAGGGGAGACGAACACATTTTTTTATTATTTAGTATGCCCCTGAGAGAGCTTGGCACTTTGCACCAAGGGGGAGTGCAGAACAACTGTGGATTAATGATTTAAGTTGACCCCCTGCTGGAGGCTGTTCATAGAGGTAAGAATGATTGTATTTGTGTAGTGAATTGTATAGATTATTTTCAATGAACCATATAAAAGGGGAAGTGAGTTTCATAACCCCTTCAACGCCAAAGCGTTGCCGTCTCTTTTGGCGCTGAAGGGGTTACATTTCGAGCCATCACTTTCTGCACTGAGATTTTATTTTTTTCTCCAGCTTAGATTTAAATGTATGCTTCGTACCCCTTTCTGGCTCTTAAAGGGTTAACACTAGCAGCTAAAATTGAAATTGGATGATACGGATTTAAATATCTCGTACTTAACTAATAGCATCTGAAAACATTATTTATTTTGTGTTTGATCTCGAAAATGTAATCCTAAACTTCCTCTTTTTTGAAACACTAAGACCTAAATATATAACTGGTTGATACAACTTTATATATCAGATACTTTCCGCTAGCATCCAAAAATATATATTTTTTTTTTTGTTAGATTCCTAAAACCTAAACTTGCTTTTTTTAATGCATGTTTAGATTGAATTAGATAGACACCTTTTTCTTAATTTTGTTTGTAATGAGAGGCAAGAGCTAAGGCAATTAAGTCAGATAAGTACCCCCCGATCTTGTAGTCAGATGGGCTGTTATTTAATTCCAGCCCATTTACAGGCAATGCAACATTATCACTCCTGAGACAATTTCATTCCAGCCCATTTACAGGAAATGCAACATTATCACTCCTGCGACAGCTATCAAGATTACTGTTGTGATGTGTTTAGGGAGACCTGCAAAAAAATGGGTGCCCCCACTAAGGGTAAGGCTGGATTACAGGTTTCAGAAATAAAATAAGAGAACTGTTACAGATGCTAGCATGGAGTACATGGTATTTATATCTACACAACCCCAGTTCATTTTTAGGTGTCATTGTTCCTTTAAAGCAATCACACAAGACATTGAGACCAGTACAAAATTGTTTTTCTTTTTCAGAGATTTAAATAGGTTCCAGTTGGTGATTTAATTTGAAATATAGTCAGATATATATGTGAGTAGATATTTAGACCGGTGTCCTAAAATGGACTGGGGGATTATGCAATAAAGTATGAAAAATAGTTATAGACTACAGGGGGAGATGTACTAAGGTGTGATAAAGAGGAGATCACTTCTCCAGTGAGATAAACTCTCCAGTTCCTGTGTTATTCTATGGGAGATCTTTAGTTATAGACTACAGGGGAGATGTATTAAGGTGTGATAAAGAGGAGATAACTTCTCCTACCAGTGAGATAAACTGTCCCGTTCCTATATTATTCTATGGGAGAGCTTTAGTTATAGACTACAGAGGAGATGTACTAAGGTGTGATAAAGAGGAGATAACTTCTCCAGTGAGATAAATTGTCCAGTTCCTATATTATTCTATGGGAGAGATTTAGTTATAGATACAGGAGGAGATGTACTAAGGTGTGATAAAGAGGAGATAACTTCTCCAGTGAGATAAATTGTCCAGTTCCTATATTATTCTATGGGAGAGATTTAGTTATAGACTACAGAGGAGATGGACTAAGGTGTGATAAAGAGGAGATAACTTCTCCAGTGTGATAAACTCTCCAGTTCCTATTTTATTCTATGGAGACAAGGCACACCTCCTTGAGACACCTTTATGCATGGGCTTCAGCACACAAACTGGAGAGTTTTTCTCACTGGAGAAGTTATCTCCTCTTTATCACGCCTTAGTACATCTCTCCTGTAGTCTATAACTAAATCTCTCCCACAGAATAACATAGGAACTGGAGAGTTTATCTCACTGGAGAAGTTATCTCCTCTTTATCACGCCTTAGTACATCTCCCCTGTAGTCTATAACTAAATCTTACCAATAGAATAACATAGGAACTGCAGAGTTTATCTCACTGGTGACGTTATCTCCTCTTTATCACACCTTATTACATCTCCCCTGTAGTCTATAACTAAAGATCTCCCATTGAATAACATAGGAAATGGAGAGTTTATCTCACTGGAGAAGGTATCCCCTCTTTATCACACCTTAGTACATCACCCCTGTAGTCTATAACTAAAGATCTCCCATAGAATAACATAGGAACTGGAGAGTTTATCTCACTGGAAAAGTTATCTCCTCTTTATCACACCTTAGTACATCTCCCCTGTAGTCTATAACTAAATCTCTCCCATAGAATAACATAGGGACTGGAGAGTTTATCTCACTGGAGAAGTGATATCCTCTTTATCACACCTTAGTACATCTCCCCTGTAGTCTATAACTAAATCTCTCCCATAGAATAACATAGGAACTGGAGAGTTTATCTCACTGGAGAAGTTATCTCCTCTTTATCACACCTTAGTACATCTCCCCTGTAGTCTATAACTAAAGATCTCCCATAGAATAACATAGGAACTGGAGAGTTTATCTCACTGGAGAAGAACATTTATTTTAATGATTTTCAAAATTGTTAAAATCGGAAGTGATTTTGGCTTGATTTACAGAGCTCCAAAATCCCCAGTACAGAAAGATGTTATTAGGTACTTGATAAATCCCAGAAGTATCACAACAACATTAATATAGGCCTTATGTTCAAAAGATAAATGGAATAATTTGGATTAAACCAAATGAAACATTGATACAAATTCCCCAAACCCCCTTAGGGGTTTTTCACCACTTGAAAGCTATAGAGGTCTTCAATGCATCACACAGCAAAGTGTTGGCAACCTCTTTACCATTCAAGCTGTTAAAAACCCATTTAAATCCACGGGGAATTGTATATCTGTTCTGTGGTGCAGTTGGTATATTCCAGAACTATACAAGTTATCTTTTGGATAGACGCCCTTTATAGCGAGATAACGGCACTTTGGAGTTGACCGGGTCAGTAATACACATTCCAGAGCAGTCTCACTGATCCATTAGCAGTCACACACACGTTACAGGGCAGTCTCACTGATTACAGTCACACACATTCCAGAGCAGTCTCTCTGATTAATTAGCAGTCACATTACAAGTCACACACATGCCAGAGCAGTCTCTCTGATTCATTAGCAGTCACATTACAAGTCACACACATTCCAGAGCAGTCTCTCTGATTCATTAGCAGTCACATTACAAGTCACACACATGCCACAGCAGTCTCCCCGATTACTTTGCAGTGACATAACAAGTCACACACATTCCAGGGCAGTCTCCCTGATTCAGTAGCAGTCACACACACATTACAGGGCAGTCTCACTGAATCAGTAGCAGTCACACACATTGCAGGGAAGTCTCACGGAATCAGTAGCAGTCACACACATTACAGGACAGTCTCACTGAATCAGTAGCAGTCACACACATTACAGGGAAGTCTCACGGAATCAGTAGTAGTCACACACATTACAGGGAAGTCTCACGGAATCAGTAGCAGTCACACACATTACAGGGAAGTCTCACGGAATCAGTAGCAGTCACACACATTGCACGGAAGTCTCACTGAATCAGTAGCAGTCACACACATTGCAGGACAGTCTCACTGAATCAGTAGCAGTCACACACATTGCAGGACAGTCTCACTGAATCAGCAGCAGTCACACACATTACAGGACAGTCTCACTGAGTCAGTAGCAGTCACACACATTGCAGGGGAGTCTCACTGAATCAGTAGCAGTCACCACATTGCAGGGAAGTCTCACTGAATCAGTAGCAGTCACACACATTGCAGGACAGTCTCACTGAATCAGTAGCAGTCACACACATTACAGGGCAGTGTCACTGAATCAGTAGCAGTCACACACATTGCAGGGAAGTCTCGCTGAATCAGTAGCAGTCACACACATTACAGGGAAGTCTCACTGAATCAGTAGCAGTCACACACATTGCAGGGCAGTCTCACTGAATCAGTAGCAGTCACACACATTACAGGGCAGTGTCACTGAATCATTAGCAGTCACACACATTGCAGGGCAGTCTCACTGAATCATTAGCAGTCACACACATTACAGGGCAGTCTCACTGAATCAGTAGCAGTCACACACATTGCAGGACAGTCTCACTGAATCAGTAGCAGTCACACACATTGCAGGGCAGTCTCACTGAATCAGTAGCAGTCACACACATTACAGGGCAGTCTCACTGAATCAGTAGCAGTCACACACATTACAGGGAAGTCTCACTGAATCAGTAGCAGTCACACACATTGCAGGAAAGTCTCACTGAATCAGTAGCAGTCACACACATTGCAGGGCAGTCTCACTGAATCATTAGCAGTCACCACATTACAGGACTGGATTTCTCACTAGAAGGCAGTTTTGGAATCAGCAGGGAGTCATAGTCAGTGTGAAGAAGTCTGATTCAATGGGATATAGTATCACTTACCGGAAGACTGACTCATTCAGGACCAGATAGTGTTGATGAGCGCAGGTAATCTTGGTCACTGGAAAGCTTCATAAAAAGGCTGTCTCATTCATTAGAAGGCAATCTCATTCACTGAAAGGCAGTCTCATTCATTAGAAGGCAATCTCATTCAAGAGAATACAGGTTAATTCATTCTGACTGCTTCATTCATTACAAGGCAGTCTCATTAGAAGGAATCTCATTTAGTAAAAGGCAGACTTGTTAGAACGTATGTTTACTCACTACAAGGCATTCCGCTGAGAATTCAGTCTCACTCAGTACAAGACAGTCTTATTACAGTGTAGTCTCACTCAGTACAAGGCAGTCTTATTACAGTGTAGTCTCACTCAGTACAAGACAGTCTTATTATAATGTAGTCTCACTCAGTACAAGACAGTCTTATTACAGTGTAGTCTCACTCAGTACAAGACAGTCTTATTATAATGTAGTCTCACTCAGTACAAGACAGTCTTATTACAGTGTAGTCTCACTCAGTACAAGACAGTCTTATTACAGTGTAGTCTCACTCAGTACAAGACAGTCTTATTACAGTGTAGTCTCACTCAGTACAAGACAGTCTTATTACAGTGTAGTCTCACTTAGTACAAGACAGTCTTATTACAGTGTAGTCTCACTCAGTACAAGACAGTCTTATTACAGTGCAGTCTCACTCAGTAGAAGACAGTCTTATTACAGTGTAGTCTCACTCAGTACAAGACAGTCTTATCATAATGTAGTCTCACTCAGTACAAGACAGTCTTATTACAGTGTAGTCTCACTCAGTACAAGACAGTCTTATTACAGTGTAGTCTCACTCAGCACAAGACAGTCTTATTACAATGTAGTCTCACTCAGTAGAAGACAGTCTTATTACAATGTAATCTCACTCAGTACAAGACAGTCTTATTACAGTGTAGTCTCACTCAGTACAAGACAGTCTTATCACAATGTAGTCTCACTCAGTACAAGACAGTCTTATTACAGTGTAGTCTCACTCAGTACAAGACAGTCTTATTATAGTGTAGTCTCACTCAGTACAAGACAGTCTTATTACAGTGTAGTCTCACTCAGTACAAGACAGTCTTATTACAGTGTAGTCTCACTCAGTACAAGACAGTCTTATTACAGTGTAGTCTCATTCAGTACAAGACAGTCTTATTACAGTGCAGTCTCACTCAGTACAAGACGGTCTTATTACAGTGTAGTCTCACTCAGTACAAGACAGTCTTATTACAGTGCAGTCTCACTCAGTACAAGACGGTCTTATTACAGTGTAGTCTCACTCAGTACAAGACAGTCTTATTACAGTGCAGTCTCACTCAGTACAAGACGGTCTTATCACAGTGCAATCTCACTCAGTACAAGACAGTCTTATTACAGTGCAGTCTCACTCAGTACAAGACGGTCTTATTACAGTGTAATCTCACTCAGTACAAGACAGTCTTATTACAGTGTAATCTCACTCAGTACAAGACGGTCTTATTACAGTGTAGTCTCACTCAGTACAAGACAGTCTTATTACAGTGTAATCTCACTCAGTACAAGACGGTCTTATTACAGTGTAGTCTCACTCAGTACAAGACAGTCTTATTACAGTGTAATCTCACTCAGTACAAGACGGTCTTATTACAGTGTAGTCTCACTCAGTACAAGACGGTCTTATTACAGTGTAGTCTCACTCAGTACAAGACAGTCTTATTACAGTGTAATCTCACTCAGTACAAGACGGTCTTATTACAGTGTAGTCTCACTCAGTACAAGACAGTCTTATTACAGTGCAGTCTCACTCAGTACAAGGCAGTCTTATTACAGTGTAATCTCACTCAGTACAAGGCAGTCTTATTACAGTGCAGTCTCACTCAGTACAAGACAGTCTTATTACAGTGTAGTCTCACTCAGTACAAGACAGTCTTATTACAGTATAATCTAACTCAGTGCAAGGCAGTCTCATTACAGTGTAGTCTCACTCAGTACAAGACAGTCTTATTACAGTGTAATCTAACTCAGTGCAAGGCAGTCTCATTACAGTGTAGTCTCACTCAGTACAAGGCAGTCTTATTACAGTGTAATCTAACTCAGTGCAAGGCAGTCTCATTACAGTGTAGTCTCACTCAGTACAAGGCAGTCTCATTACAGTGTAGTCTCACTCAGTACAAGGCAGTCTCATTACAGTGTAGTCTCACTCAGTACAAGGCAGTCTCATTACAGTGTAGTTTCACTCAGTACAAGGTAGTCTCATTACAGTGTAGTCTCACTCAGTACAAGGCAGTCTTATTACAGTGTAGTCTCACTCAGTACAAGGCAGTCTTATTACAGCGTAGTCTCACTCAGTACAAGACAGTCTTATTACAGTGTAGTCTCACTCAGTACAAGGCAGTCTCATTACAGTGTAGTCTCACTCAGTACAAGACAGTCTTATTACAGTGCAGTCTCACTCAGTACAAGGCAGTCTCATTACAGTGTAGTCTCACTCAGTACAAGGCAGTCTCATTACAGTGTAGTCTCACTCAGTACAAGACAGTCTTATTACAGTGTAGTCTCACTCAGTACAAGGCAGTCTTATCACAATGTAGTCTCGTAGACTCATTCAGTACATTGCGAAGATGGATTTTCTTCAAGGAACTCTCACTACAAGACAGGTTCATCATGACAGTCTCATAACAGTGCAGTCCCACTCTCTCGCTACAAGAGAGTCTCTCTCACTATTAGGGAGCATCAATGAGTTCAAGGCAGTCTCATTGAGTACCAGGTAGTTTCACTTAGTACCAGGCAGTCTCACTCAGTGCCAGACAGTCTCACACGGTACTAGACAGTCTCACTTAGTGCCAGGTAGTCTCACTCAGTGCCAGACAGTCTCCCACAGTATCAGTCAGTCTCACTCAGTGCCAGGCAGTCTCACACAGTAGCAGTCAGCCTCACACAGTACCAGGCAGTCTCACACAGTACCAGACAGTCTCACTCAGTGCCAGGCAGTCTCACACAGTAGCAGTCAGCCTCACACAGTACCAGGCAGTCTCACACAGTACCAGTCAACCGCACACTGTGCCAGGCAGCCTCACACAGTACCAGTCAGCCTCACACTGTGCCAGGCAGCCTCACACAGTACCAGTCAGCCTCACACTGTGCCAGGCAGCCTCACACAGTACCAGTCAGCCTCACACTGTGCCAGGCAGCCTCACACAGTACCAGTCAGCCTCACACTGTGCCAGGCAGTCTCACACAGTACCAGTCAGTCTCACTCTGTGCCAGGCAGTCTCACACAGTACCAGTCAGCCTCACTCAGTGCCAGGCAGTGTCACACAGTACCAGTCAGCCTCACTCAGTGCCAGGCAGTCTCACACAGTACCAGTCAGTCTCACTCAGTGCCAGGCAGTCTCACACAGTACCAGTCAGTCTCACTCTGTGCCAGGCAGTCTCACACAGTACCAGTCAGCCTCACACTGTGCCAGGCAGTCTCACACAGTACCAGTCAGCCTCAGTCAGTGCCAGGCAGTCTCACACAGTACCAGTCAGTCTCACTCAGTGCCAGGCAGTCTCACACAGTACCAGTCAGTCTCACTCAGTGCCAGGCAGTCTCACACAGTACCAGTCAGTCTCACTCAGGACCAGGCAGTCTCACACAGTATCAGTCAGTCTCACTCAGTGCCAGGCAGTCTCACACAGTACCAGTCAGTCTCACTCAGTGCCAGGCAGTCTCACACAGTACCAGTCAGTCTCACTCAGGACCAGGCAGTCTCACACAGTATCAGTCAGTCTTACTCAGTGCCAGGCAGTCTCACACAGTATCAGTCAGTCTCACTCAGTGCCAGGCAGTCTCACACAGTACCAGTCAGTCTCACTCAGTGCCAGACAGTCTCACACAGTACCAGGCAGTCTCACACAGTACCAGGCAGTCTCACACAGTACCAGTCAGTCTCACTCAGTACCAGGCAGTCTCCTCTATCACTTTATACATAACGCTGTGATGCTGTCTGGAAGGAAACCTGGTCTGATTTCAGGCTATCCCTAATTAAGCACAGATAGATTAATTATAAAGATAAATTCACTATTACACACCTTCCATCAGACAGGGAGATAGCGATAAGCTGCTCTATTAATGTGCCCAAAGGATTAATGTTGCCAAATCACTGCACTAGACAACAGCCTACTACCAGGAGCCGGTCTCACTCCATACACTGCTGTCTGCCCGCATGTAGTGTGTCTCACTGAGTCCAATGTACTAAAGAGAACTGGATCAAACCAAATGAGCCATAAGGAGCAAAATTCATCTCTCAGGTCCCTGAAGATATACATGGGGCTTTTAACACTAGACAGCTAGAGAGGGGTTGTAGCACTCAATAGATTAAAAGTCCCATTGAAATAATTAAAATGCTTTGATTTGTCACATTTGGTGTAGACTCTTTGTCCCAGAATTACTCCTGCTCTGCTTAGTACATCAGCCTCAGTGTAAGGCAATCTCACTCACTGGCAGACAGCCACACGCATCGGGAGATACACTAAATAGTGAAAAAGAGGGGACACCTTCTCCAGTGTGATACATTCTTATGTTATTCTATAGAGCCGATACGATAAAAGATCTCTCAAGCTGGAGACGTGTTAGTGCATTGGCTCCATAGAATAACATAGGGAATGGAGAGTTTATATCACTGGAGAGTTTATCTCACTGGAGAGTTTATCTCCTCTTTATCACACCTTAGTACATCTCCCCTGTATCTATAACTAAATCTCTCCCATAGAATAACATAGGAACTGGATAGTTTATCTCACTGGAGAAGTTATATCCTCTTTATCACACCTTAGTACATCTCCTCCTGTATCTATAACTAAATCTCTCCCATAGAATAACATAGGAACTGGGGAGTTTATCTCACTGGAGAAGTTATCTCCTCTTTATCACACCTTAGTACATCTCCCCTGTAGTCTATAACTAAATATCTCCCATAGAATAACATAGGAACTGGAGAGTTTATCTCCTCTTTATCACACCTTAGTACATCTTCCCTGTAGTCTATAACTAAAGATCTCCCATAGAATAACATAGGAACTGGAGAGTTTATCTCCTCTTTATCACACCTTAGTACATCTCCCCCTGTAGTCTATAACTAAAGATCTCCCATAGAATAACATAGGAACTGGAGAGTTTATCTCACTGGAGAAGTTATCTCCTCTTTATCACACCTTAGTACATCTCCCCCTGTAGTCTATAACTAAAGCTCTCCCATAGAATAACATAGGAACTGGAGAGTTTATCTCACTGGAGAAGGTATCTCCTCTTTATCACACCTTAGTACATCTCCCCCTGTAATCTATAACTAAAGATATCCCATAGAATAACATAGGAACTGGAGAGTTTATCTCACTGGAGAAGGTATCTCCTCTTTATCACACCTTAGTACATCTCCCCCTGTAGTCTATAACTAAAGATCTCCCATAGAATAACATAGGAACTGGAGTGTTTATCTCACTGGAGAAGTTATCTCCTCTTTATCACACCTTAGTACATCTCCCCTGTAGTCTATAACTAAAGATCTCCCATAGAATAACATAGGAACTGGAGTGTTTATCTCACTGTAGAAGTTATCTCCTCTTTATCACACCTTAGTACATCTCCTCCTGTAGTCTATAACTAAATCTCTCCCATAGAATAACATAGGAAATGGAGAGTTTATCACACTGGAGAAGTTATCTCCTCCTCTTTATCACACCTTAGTACATCTCCCCTGTAGTCTATAACTAAATCTCTCTTATAGAATAACATAGGAACTGGAGAGTTTATCTCACTGGAGAAGTTATCTCCTTTTTATCACATCTTAGTGAATTTCCACACAGGGCACTGTTTCATTAACCAATTGAGGATCAGAGGGGTGAAGAATCCATTGCAAAGCACACCCCTCTTTATCTCCAGGCATTAAAGGGATAGTAATACTTAAAATGTAAAAAATATATATATTGTAGGGTTTACCCCCTGAATAAAACAGGGAGCTCCTGAAAGGTGTTTTATTCAAAACTTATTACAGTTCAAAGCTGAATTTTTAGGAGCAATATCACAGTGGCCTGAAATTGTGCAGTGGGGCTGTTGCTGCACCATCCTATGGAGATTTATGGTCTACGGACCAGAGCTGTCCATAGGATGGTGTAACAACAGCGCCACTGTACAATTTCGGGCCACTGTGATATTACAACTAAAAAAATTCAACTTTGAGCTGTGATAACTTTTGAATAAAACACCTTTCAGCAGTGGAATTACCCTTTTTTGTACTCGGGGGGATAAGCACTACGATATATATATTTTTTTACGTATCAAGTATTACTATCCCTTTAAGGAGAAGAGAGTTCTGCAGGGCAGATGACTGTCTCACTCACTGGAATTCAGTTGTTATTATTTTAACTTCTAGTGTACGAGAAATGTCACCAGCATATTGCAAAACAATGTGTTTGGATATTTTCTAGCAACCAAGGGGTTAATGAAGCTAAGATTAGCATGCAATTCATCACCACTCGCTATCATTAACTCGTTGAATACCAGAGAGGCTAACGCTTTGCAATGCATACTAGTTTTGTCCGTAATGAATTGAAGACAGCCCCATTCACACTACAGTATAAACTCATTGGGAATGGCTGCAACATTAGATGTCCTTGACTATGCAACATTAGATGTCCTTGACTATGAAACATTAGATGTCCTTGACTATGCAACATTTGGTTACAGCTGTTGAGGACTACAACTCTTATGATCTCCCACCATCCTTTGGCTGGTGGGGGATCATAAGACTTGTAATCCTCAACAACTGGAGAGAAAATAATGTTTTCTCACCCTTTTCTAGACTTGGTTTCTCAAATATTTACCTACTCTAGAAACTGAGGACCAGGAAAGAGTTAACCAGACTGTTCTGTGATAATTATATTCAGGAAACGCCTCGTGGAGCACCCAATGAAATGCCAAGTCGCTTTTTGGCTTCTGACCCACAGACTGTATCGGACACCTTGAGACAGCAGCATGTCCTTTCATGAAGAACCACAAGGACTGATGTCCTTCACCACAGACATGCCCTTCAAGACCAACCTAACTAGCCCAACCAATGCCACGTCGGACTCCCCGGGTCCTTCTGGTGCCATGGAGGACATGATAGCGACCTGCACCATCGGGGCAATCTTGTTAATCATGTGTGTGGTAGGGGTGGCAGGGAACGTGTACACCTTGGTGGTGATGTGTCAGTCCATGCGATCCTCAGCGTCCATGTACATCTACATCATTAACCTGGCGCTGGCCGATCTACTCTATCTCCTCACCATCCCGTTCATCGTGGGCACGTATTTCATCCAAGAGTGGTACTTTGGGGATATCGGCTGCCGGATCCTCTTCAGCCTGGACTTCCTGACCATGCATGCCAGCATCTTCACCCTCACCATCATGAGCACGGAGCGGTACTTTGCAGTGCTTAAGCCGCTGGACACTGTTAAGAGGTCCAAGAGCTACAGGAAGTGTATTGCGGTCATTGTGTGGTTGGTGTCACTTCTCATAACGCTGCCGATGCTTATCATGATTAAGCTGGTACACAAAGACAACAAAAGCATCTGCCTGCCCATGTGGAGCCGCACGTCCTACAAGATTTATCTTACGGTGCTTTTTTGCACAAGCATAGCAGGCCCCGGACTTATTATAGGGTACTTGTACATAAGACTGGCTAGGACCTACTGGGTGTCCCAGACTGCCTCTTTCAAACAGACCAAAAGGTTACCCAACCAGAAGGTCCTCTATCTGATTTTTACCATTGTCCTGGTCTTCTGGGCCTGCTTCCTACCCTTCTGGATATGGCAGCTCCTGACCCAGTACTATGAATCAATACCCATCTCCTCTAAAGCGGCCAGGAATATTAACTACCTGACCACATGCCTGACGTACAGCAACAGCTGCATCAACCCGTTCTTGTACACCCTGCTCACCAAGAATTACAAGGAGTATCTCCGAAACAGGCAGCGATCATGGAACAACAGCAGCTACTTCAGGAACCGCTTCCAGAGGATTTCTGGGAGGTCCTTGTCTACCAGTAGTCAGCAGTGCACGGAGACATTTGTACTGGCTCAATGTCCCGCAGGCAACAATAGCTCATGAATGTAACTTGAGCCACCTTGGGTCTAAGGGGAAGACATATCCTTTAAAGGGTTAGTAAGTTTTTAAATCAAGTGAAGCTACAATCCAGCCTTATACTATGTGCTACTTCTCTGTTACAATCGTAACGCCGACATCGCTATATATTCTTAGAAATTATATGACTAATTGTCTCCTTCATGCCCATTTTCATGTGAGTAAGCCACCTCCTCACAGATCTGAAGTTCAGTCGCTTGACCGGACCGATCTCAACGTGGGACAATCTTTCTTAATTTTTAGTAAAAGGAAAATCCTTCCCTCCTTGATGATGCTGGGCAGATTTTTCCTAACACTGAAGATTGTCCCTTGTTGAGATCCTCCGGCAGTTCTGAGGCAAGGAACATGACGTACGCCTAAGGGGCGGAAGGTGGACAATTCATGATTTCTAAGAATGAACAAAGCAGTAGGATATAAGGACGGATCTTAGCTTCATTTGATTTCAAGCCTTACTATCCCTTTAAAGGGATAGTAATACTTAATTATTACTAATCCCTATATTAAAGTCATATTAAAAATAAATGTATTGCCCCCCAGTGTCATCTCTCAGACCTTTATGGTTTGAGAGATAATCGCTCCTAAAGTTGCCCTCTCCCTCCCCCTTCCCCGAAGTCAGTGTTGTAGCTGACTGAAGAGAAATCCGGTCTTACGATCATCATGCGGCTCTGCAGCAGAGCCGCGATCTCGTTAATAAAAAAAAATTATTTCACTAAAACGGTCTTCTACGTGTGCTTGCAAACCAAGCACACGTAGAAGACCATTTCAGTGAAAGTTTTATTTTTTATTAACACGATCTTGGCTCTGCTGCAGAGCCACCTGATGGTCGTTCAACAGACTTCCCTGCAGTCTGCTAGAGCGCTGAGTACGGGGAAGGGGGAGGGAAAGGGCAACTTTAGGAGCGATTATCTCTCAAACCATAAAGGTTTGAGAGATGACACTGGGGGCAATACATTTATTTTAAATATGACTTTAATATAGGGATTTGTAATAATTAAGTATTACTATCACTTTAAGTCAGGGACAAGTATAACACTTCTTTCTGCAGGACTAAATAGGAATCAGTGCAACCCTGCAGTGTGGGTTTTGTATAACTGTTCCTGATTTAAAGTGATATTTGTGGTGGTTGTACTGACCGAGCCTTCTGTATAACACATGGGGTCTCCAACTGCATTAGTAGAGAGCTGATATGATACAGATTATTGGGATATCCCCCCACCCCGCTCAAGGGTGTCCGCAGAAATTTTTCCAGTAGGGGTGCAAAGCCATAATATGCCCCGCAGGTCAAACCTGCCAAGCCTCTATATTCATCATAGGCCAAGTGTAAGAGGGAGCGGTGCAAGTGACCCCTCTTGCCCCCTCCCCCGCGGACACCTGTGCCCCCTCTTTTGCACAATTATTTTAATGTATAACGCACCAGCACATCCTGCAGAGCTGCAGAACTGGGAACTCATTCCATATACATGACACACTTATCAAATGGATAAAAATGGTGGAGAGGGCCTTGGTCACAAGAGCTTACAATCTAGAGTTTGTTCTGGCAAAGTGACCGACACCTGTGCTGAATTAGGATATCCCGAAAATCGGCGCTGTCTTTGCCCAATAAAGATGCAGTCTGAGACCCATAGAATAGAGGGAAAGTGGGACAGGTCTGGGACAAACCAGCTGCGCCATAGGGAACATATTATTCCCCGAATTTCCGTGATTTAAATGGGGATTTTTTTTAACCGCTTGAATGCTAGAGAGGTCACCAACGCATTGCGAGACCTGTTTAGCATTCAAGGGGGTAATAACTCTATTTAAAGGGATAGTAATACTTAAAATGTAAAAAAAAATATGTTGTAGGGTTTATCTCCCTGAGTAAAACAAGGGTACTCCCACTGCTGAAAGGTGTTTCATTCAAAAGTTATTAATTTTCAAAGTTGAATTTTTTTAGGTGCAATATCACAGTGGCCTGAAATTGTACAGTGGCGCTGTTGCTACACCATCCTATGGAGATTTATGATCCCGGGACCAGAGCTGTCCATAGGATCGTGTAGCAACAGCGCCACCGTACAATTTCAGGCCACTGTGATATTGCACCTAAAAAAATTCAATTTGAAAATTAATAACTTTTGAATGAAACACCTTTCAGCAGTGGGAGTACTCTTGTTTTACTCAGGGGGATAAACCCTACTACATATTTTTTTTTACATTTTAAGTATTACTATCCCTTTAAATCCAAGGGAATTTTTATGCGACTCCTAAGGTACAGTTGGTCCACCCCAGAATGACTCCACTTTGACTTTATACAGATGGTCGGATGTATATAATTTAGTTTTTAGTCTGGGGGCAACCTTATCCATTTAAAGCATTAGTGGGCAACCTGAGGCCCTCCATCTGTTCAGGACTACAAATCCCATCATCCCCAGCCAGACAGGGGCTGGAGTGTCCCAGTTTAAACAGCCCTGCTTCAAACACTGGCAACTCCAAATAATAACCCCCGCCATTGACCTTAGCACGACCAGAAAATCCTAATTGTCCTTAGGAAATTTGCTTTTGTGACTTGGTTCAAGAGATAACATCATCGGTCAGTCCTGGATGTCACGTCCATACAAGCGGATAAGACTTACTGGACTCCAAACTCCACCTGCTGGAACTTTATTTTGTACCCTCTCCTTAAAGGGATAGTAACACTTTATTTTTTTCTCCTTAAAGGGATAATAAAACTTAATATGAAAAAAAAAGAAAAAAAAAAAAAAAAAAAAAAAAAAAAAATATATATATATATATATATATATATATATATATATATATTGTAGAGTTTATTCTCCTGAGTAAAACCAGGGTACCCTACTGTGTTTTTTATTTTTAGGTGCAGTATTTCAATGGCCTGAAATTGTACAGTGGCGCTGTTGCTGCATCATCCTAGGCGACTGAGATATTGCACCTAAAAAATTCAAAATTGAGGTGTAATAACTTTTAAATAATACACCTTTAAGCAACGAGAGGTCCCTCATTTTACTCGGTGGATAAACCCTGCAATATATATATATTTGCATATTAAGTGTTACTATCCCTTTAAACTGAAGCAGATAGAGTGTAAGAGGCTGTAGGCTAGGTCAGTATTGCACTGAGGAGTTTGAGGTCCTTCCCGCAAGAGTTATGTCCACTTCCTGACATCCAGGACTGACCGGATTTATTATCTTTTATACCAAAGAGCTAGGGCAAAATTCATAGTGGTCATTAGGATTTTCTGGTCACAGCACAATAAGGAGGTGGGTTGTTATTTGAAGGTTCTCCTTTAAAATCAGACACTTATGAATGACGCACAGAACAGATTTTCAACACATCAACATAAACCCTACAACCTTTGACTCTCCGGTTGTGTAACTACAACTCCCATCATCCTCCACCAGTTATTGGCTGGCGGAGGATAATGGGAGTTAAAGCCTAACAACATCCTGGAGTTCAAAGGTTGCCTAGCACATCTGGTGCTCTGTTATAGTCACTTTATACCCACATGTTCTTTCGTAAGTGGCCATTTTTAAAGGGACAGGAGGCCCCGCCCCCCAACAGCTCCTGCAGACTATTTGCGCTGCCTGCACTTTTGTGGCCCCTCGTAGTACTTGTTGCTGTATAAACTGGTGACGAGTATGACCATGCAATATTTTACTGCACATTCTGTGCTAATCTGGAGTCAGTCTCCTGGAAGAGAGATCAGTGTCTCTCAATTCTCAAACAGGATAACGGATGCACACCCAGGCCTGGATTTCCCATTAACCCTTTGAGCGCAAGAGAGGCGTTGGATGCCTCTCTGTTGGCCGTGTCCACTGTGTTGAATTGTGGAAGTGGCCGGAATGATCCCAAGGACATTGATACCGATTACTGATACTTTATTGATGTTTATTTATTGCCGTAATGTCCAGTTTATAAGATGATTTTGCAGTGTATTTAAATGTTTACATGCCATTTAAGTAGCCAGCTTATTTAACCCTGTTGATTGTACAAAGATCTCCAAAGCAGCGCTTCTCAATGCGTTAGAGACATCACTATCATTCAAGGGGTTAACGGAACTGCGGGTATATGTACTTAACCCTATAAGTGCCAGAGGGGTAAGCAACGCATGAGTTGCGTGCCCCTCTGACACACAAAGGGTTACATTCACTGTACCTCATGAATCATCTGTAACAATTCTCTGTATGGTTTCTGAGGCCTAAAACCAATTCTTGCATATGTTCCCAGGAAGCAAACATTTCGACCTTTTCGAGGAATCCCCTTGATTGCCCAGGATTGTCTTTAAACGGGCTGGGATAAGATAATCTTTATGAGTATGAGAGAAATGGGCGCTAATCACAACTGATTTAACAGTCTTTTATTCTTGCCTTGCCATACAAACAGCACAAACAGGGTTAAATGCATGCTCTCCGAACAGGGCAATTTACAAGTGTTAAAAAAATTAAGTTTAGGATTATATTTTAGGGCTCTAATTTAGTAATGATTTTTAGGCATGCTAGCTGTTAGGACATGATATCTAAAGTTATACCAACAAATTTCATTTTTTTGTGTTAGTGTTACTTTAAGCGTAAAGCAGCCAGCTTTTTAACCCCATCATGGGAAAACTTCTGGCACATCATGGAATTAAGGGGTCTCTGCACAGCTGAATGCCTTTCTGGAAACCCTGAATCCTTAACTGGTGGCCGCGCAGCCAGTTGTTAAGCGGTTAAACTTTTCAACTTTTCTGGCACCAAAAGGATCAGATTTATTAAAAAAAAAAACACACTGCAGGGTTGCATTAATTTCTGTGAAATCCAGCAGACTTAAATTGTCATAAGCATCCCGCATTTAAAGAGATATCGGGTCACCTTAGTGAAAAGGTCAGTAATGTCCCATAAAAAATTGTTATAGTTTTGTAGAGGTTCAAAAATGAAACTATATGCCACAAATCGGTTTGAGAGATAATCGCTTTGAAAGTTCCCCGCCCCCTCCCCTTCTCCTGACGTCAGCGCTGTGCTGACAGCAGGAAATCCTGGTCCGGGGACCAACCGGCGGCTCTGCAGCAGAGCCGGTATTGCATTATTTCAAAAGAATTACTTCATTGGAAAGGTCTACAAAGTGTTCTTGGTTTGCAAGCACACTTTGTAGACCGTTCCAATTAATTATTTTCAAAGAATGCAGTTTCGGCTCTGCTGAAGAGCCTCCTCGAGTCGCACGACTCGAATCTCCTGCTGTCATCTTTACAGCGGACATCAGGAGAAGGAGAGAGGGGGAACTTTGAAAGCAAATATCTCTCAAACCGTAATGGTTTGAGAGATAAGATTTCTAGCATATAGTTTAATTTTTTAACCTCTACAAAACTAGAACTATTTTTATAGGACATTGTTGTCCCTTTAAGAGCATTTTTGTCTTTTTATCTTACAGCCTAACGTTTGTTTCTATGGCAGGCATTAATGAATGGAGCTGTGAGCAGTGATGTAAGGAACGGGGTGCAGCTATTGGAAGGTTTAGCTGTGCCTTGTTAAGGGTAGGCTGAAGATTAAAGAAGGAATTAACTTTTTCTTATGGAAAATGCATATTATATGGATTTTCTTACTGTGTAAAACAATTGGACTCACGCTGCTTGGAGATTTTTAATTCAAAAGTTATTACATGCCAAACATTATTATTTTGTTATGATTGTTAGTATATTTTATTTATTGAACACCAAAAGCTTCTGCAGTTCTGCATACCTCCCAACATTTGAAATGGCCAAAGAAGGACACTTTTGTTTTAGGGGGTGTTGCTGGGAGCGTGGCCAGTGGGAGGGGATTTACGGATAATTTTTTGGGGTTATTTCATGACCTATCAAAACCGCATTGTAAAACTGAATAAATGATTTAGAGCAAAGCCAAAGTATTTTATTTTTACAGACTAATTTATATATGCATATAATGAAGTTTACACAAACAATAATGTGAGTTTTATTGCTGTGGAGCAATGTGATCCACTATTATATACACCCCACAGTCTGATCTCCTAAACACAGGGACACCAGGGTGATACACTTATATACACACAACACACAGTGTGATCTCCTAAACACAGGGACATCAGGGTAATACACTTATATACACATACCACACAGTCTAATCCCCTAAACACAGGGACACCAGGGTGATACACCTATATACACACACCATACAGTGTGATCTCCTAAACACAGGAACACCGGGGTGATACACTTCTATACACACCACACAGTCTGATCTCCTAAACACAGGGACACCAGGGTGATACACTTAAATATACACATCACACAGTCTGATCTCCTAAACACAGGGACACCAGGGTGATATATACACACCGCACAGTCTGATCTCCTAAACACAGGGACAGCAGGGTGGTACACTTCTATACACACCACACAGTCTGATCTCCTAAACACAGGGACATCAGGGTGAAACACTTATATACACATCCCACAGTCTGATCTCCTAAACACAGGGACACCAGGGTGATACACTTATATACACACCACACAGTGTGATCTCCTAAACACAGGACACCAGGGTGATACACTTCTATACACACCACACAGTCTGATCTCCTAAACTCAGGGACATCAGGGTAATACACTTATATACACACACCACACAGTCTGATCTCCTAAACACAGGGACACCAGGGTGATACACTTATATACACACCACACAGTGTGATCTCTTAAACACAGGGACACCAGGGTGATACACTTATATACACACCACACAGTGTGATCTCTTAAACACAGGGACACCAGGGTGATATATACACACCGCACAGTCTGATCTCCTAAACACAGGGACAGCAGGGTGATACACTTCTATACACACCATACAGTCTGATCTCCTAAACACAGGGACACCAGGGTGATACACTTATATACACACACCATACAGTCTGATCTCCTAAACACAGGGACACCAGGGTGATACACTTCTATACACACCACACAGTCTGATCTCCTAAACACAGGGACCCCAGGGTGATACACTTATATACACACCACACATTCTGATCTCCTAAACACAGGAACAGCAGGGTGATACACTTACATACACACCACACAGTCTGATCTCCTAAACACAGGGACACCAGGGTGATACACTTATATACACACCACACAGTCTGATCTCCTAAACACAGGAACAGCAGAGTCATACACTTATATACACACAGTCTGATCTCCTAAACACAGGAACAGCAGGGTGGGAAAGATGGACAGAGGGATTTGGGTCTCAAAGAGGGACTGTCCCACCTAAAGAGGGGCACTTAGGAGATATGGAGCCCTAATGTCTCCTAAAGAGGGACACTTGGGAAGTATGGACTGCTAATAAGTAGTAGTGTCCTATATCTTTGTAGTTTATATTTATATAGTGCCATACAGGTACACAGCAATATACAATGCATTGCACATACACCAAGACTTTATGAAAAAGTTTGATTTGTAATTTATAAATGAAAAATCTATCTGCAGTGAAAGTCTCGTTGTTTTACTTGGCAGAAAATGAATTACAATACACATTTTGTTTTGTTAGAAAAGTTGTGTTCCTTTAAATGTAACCCTGTGCATGCCTTTTACTCTCGTTGTTGGGTATCTGGGGTGGTCTGTACAGATCCCCAGTATCATATCATAGAATCCATTTCCAAACTGTTTTTGAGCTGATGCAGTCTATGTATTGGTTCAGTCTCACACACAGTATTGTCCATCAACATGCTTAAAAATGTTGCATCTTGATAGTGTACAAAGTAACAGAACCAGAGATCAAATAAATGTATTTATTTTGTACCTTGGGATTCTGTAACTCATTCCTCCAATT